>VUQJ01045275.1:4962-15675 GCA_015108635.1 Andinoacara biseriatus | reverse complement strand
TAACACTGAATGAAGCATGGCCTATTTTATACCTGGTGTGTCTGTGATAGCCAAGACACAAAACCCAGAGGTGATGTTATTACAAAGAGACTGTAATTACTCAAACCTATGAGGGCAGTATCGAGACTGACTCTGTCTTACACCCATCACACTGATGCAAAATCACCTGTGGAGGGCAACGGATGAGGGTCCATAGCCACACGCAGAGAGAACGCACAAATTGTCCGCAGCCTTCTGCGGGATTCTTCATGTCAGTGTGAAAGGGGTCTTTATACAATAGGTCTTCACTGAGTCTTCACTCCAAATCTTAAGAGCCAAGGCCTGCAATTTCCTTAATACTAGTAGTGCCTTAAGTGTGGTTAAGAGCAAGAACAGCTGCCCTCTACAAGATGCATACAGGCCATGATGTATTACAGGCAACAGATACTTTTTTATATTTGCAGTTTGACGTTTTTAGTTGCATTTCTACACAGAGATCGCTTCATAATGAAAATACTGTGCACACACAGAGCTCTGAAACATCACAAACTTTCAAGTAGTTTGCTTTTTTAAACTTCTCTCTAGCATCAGACCTGTTACATGCCATGTTAAAAACAGCTACAAATATCACTCAGATCAGAAGTGTGTTAGATTAATGTCTGAGTCTTACAATATGCTGCTCAGTTGTCACAACATTTATTTTTTCCCCTTTGACGTTTGGCTAATACCTGCAACCTCACATGACATGCATAAACACAGGTGGCACAGTAACTTCATTAACGTGCAGATCAGTTACGATCTATCCTTCTACTATTCATCCTACAGATCACTTGTTACACAGATTTCTGGTTTATATGGCAGACTTGTTTGCAATAAAGAAGACTTCTCTGTATAAATCCTGTGGTGCACATGTGCTTTCAGATTTAAACACAGAAGAACCTCAGAGATCCCACACAGTCTCTGCCAGTTTCTGACATAAGAGTTTGCCTTTGTATCACAACATATTGATTCTTCTTCAGTTGCCTCCCATTGACCTGAATGCTGTTTCTTGAGAGAAACAATGTATAAAATTTACACTTACATTGTCTTGTGTCTTGAATTGCTCTTGGTAGACTGTGCTGCTTATGAATTAGTGCATTGTTAGCCTTGCACCCGTGACCTCTAAGTGTTTTGTTTTTTTTCTTTTTGTTTTGCAGTTGCAGCCTTACACTAAGATGCCTCACTTACCAAATATAACTTGCCATCTGACCAGAACAACTTATTTACACTTGCCAGCACTCAAGCTCAAAATTTTTATTGGTCCCTACCTGAATGATGGGAGGATGCTGAAGGAGGGTAGGGTGGCCCACAAATCGAACATTGTCTATCTTCAGTTCAAACTTCTTTCCACACATATCAGATTTGGTAGCCAGGATGGTGGAGAGGATGATGTCAGAGAACCTGAAAGAGGTAAAACCCCCAATAAGAAAATGTGCACCGTGAGAAGAGCGGAGACAGAAAAGAAACAGCTGAGAGAAGTGAGAAAGTTTAAATTAGCTCAGTTTACTTAGACTTTTCACATTCCTGTCTATAGGAGAGGTTGCATTAAACAGATGCATCTGCCTGTAATGTAATTCAACAAGTGTATAAATGGAAAAAAAAAAAACAGCCTGTGTGCCTACTAGAGAGGCGAAAAGAGGAAAAAGGCCTCCTTGCAGAAAAGGTGAAATCGCTTTATGAATGAAGAACGTGAAAGACTCATGCTGGTTTGACTTAAGTAACTCATGCTGTGATCAAAAGGATACAAATTAAGGTGTTAACCTCCAGAAAAAAAAATTAAACACACCACAGACTTACTCCACCACCACAATTTAAATTGTGTTCTTTTAACGCTGACTCTACATGCTAGAGGTAATATAAACAATACAGATTAAAGCTTCAATGATAGCCTTAAACTTTTTTTTTTTTTTAAACCCAAGCACTGATTCATTCTCTTACGATGTTTTAAAAGGATTCGGTACTGAGATCAGGGTTGGAGATCCATATAGGACACAAAATAGGAAAGAAGGGGATAAAAAGACAGGGGTGATCTAAGCGAAGGAAAGGTGGTTTAGAATGATTTCGTCTTACCCTGCTACCAACTGTTCGTCAGTTAGTGGAGATTGTTCTCTGAAATGGGGATTGGGCCACAAAAAAGAAGGAAAAAAAAAAACAAACAAAGGGGAAAATGCAACACACAGTTGGGCTAAATGCATAAAAATGGACATCAAAACAAGCCGAACAAACATGTGACAGTGTGATGTGAAAACGCTGGTCTGATTAAGTCCTAATTCCATCAATGCTGGTTTTGAGCTTCTATATCAGCCACAAATGGTTTTAAAGGCAACTAAGTTTGTAATAAATTAAAAAGATACAATAAAACAAGTCTGAATGAGTTCATGATTATGTAAACCTTTTCGAGCCCCTTAAATACTGCAAGTACTTTGCACTGATCTTATAGAGCAATTACTGCATGGCTTCAAATAATTTTAAACGCCGCTGCGGTACTTTAAAAATGGCGAATAGCTAATGTATAAAAAAACTTATGATCCTCTACCAGATCCTGAAATGCCTGCCAGTAATTATTTTCCACTCTATTTTATTTTGTCTCTCATGTACATCACATGGCAGAACATATTCACAAACAAAATGGAAAATGTTACTATTTATTTTCTCATTTTTCTTGTGCTAAATTGGTCTGGAAAATCCCTACACTACCTGCCCATATCTATACTATGTTACATGTTTAAATGTGACCCATTGCTGGCACTGCTTACATCATAAACACCAAATGAAAGCTGCTTTTAAAACTTAAACTTAGCAAATAAACATGATGTGATTACCTAATAACTACCTTGATGCAACCTTACTAACACAGAAATCAAAATAGAAAGCTATCTAAAGGGGCAGTTTAGGGGATTACATACATTCACTGGCCACTATATTAGATACACCTGTTCAACCGCTCATTAATGCAAATATCTAAATAGCTAATCACACAGCAACAACTCAGTGCATTTCTGTACACACTGCTGAAGCTCAAAGTGATCATCAAAATGGGGAAGAAAGATGATTTCACTTTAAATATCGTATGGTTGTTGGTGCCAGATGGACTGGTCTGAGTAATTCAGAAACGGCTGATCTACTGGGATTCTCTTCACAGGTGGCACTCCCATCAAATAAGAACAGGAAAATGAGGCTAACAAAAAAAGTCAAACCCAATACTAGCAAGGGGTACCTAATACAGTGGCCAGTGAGTGTATTTATTTTACCAGCTGGGAAAAGTGTGCCTATTCAAACAGCAGCTTGGACTCTGACAAATATTAGGCACATGGTGAGGTGAAAGCTTTACATTTTACATGATTACATTTTTATTTTAATGAAGTTTATTAATGCTCATCCACATGATTTATTTAAACCAATGGTGCTCAAATTCTACTGGCATGTTCACAGCCCTTAAGTATATAAAAGTTCAATTTTAGTTAAATAAATGTTCGTATGACAGAACGAAAAAAACTCTTGCTTGTTCAGTTTCCCTAAAAAAAAAAAAAAAGCCCAATTTTTTTAAATCATCTTATTTTAACTACATAATTTTCCCTGGTAATCCATGCCCACAGTTTGAGAACCACTAATTTAAACTGTGACAGCAACTCTAGTACTGCAAATACTGAAAAATAAAGTGTTTCTGGATGGAGGAAAAAAAAAAGATTACATACATGGGGAGGAAAATACAATGAGCGTAAGAAGCTCATTTGGATCTCAGAATGAAAGTCACTTTAATAATACATAAAAAGTATATGAAAATTATAAAAATACCTTGAATCACCATCCTGCTCTTCAAGGCCATCCCCAGCTGTGATCAGCGCATATGGATTCCGTTGTTTTGCTTGTGGATAGATATCAATGAAAGTTAATCATATTTTTAAAATTATTATAAAATAAAATACATATATATTATAAAATGATGATGGTCTATAATCTGTGAAATATACCTCAAAAATACAGTAACCTGAGTGTGTCCAAACTTTTGACTGGTACTGTATATCTCTATCTGACATGATATCGAGTCATTTTGAGCCAGAAAGCTGCAATGAGTTTTTATATTTCTTTTATTTATCCTCATAAAAAGTCCAGTTGACATTAAAAATGTATTTTTCAAGAGTGATCTTGCCAAGCGGGCAGCGAAATCTAAATCCAATAGAAAAGTTCTATAAAGATATTTAAATTAGCCAAAAAAACAGGTCATTTATTTTATATAAAACCACTTTGTATATCCTGTTTCCTATATCCTATTTACCAATATATGCAACAATATAAAACATTGGCAATCACTTTTTGGCACACCAGCAACAAGGGCTATTTGTGACCAGTGCTGCACCTTCAACATTAAATTTTTTCAGCCTTTTGCATTTTCATATACGAAATGTCTTCATATACCTACCTACATCTGCCATATTAAGCACCCGCACGTCATTCACTTACTATCAGTTTTTAACTACTTTTTCTGAACGTACTGTTATTTGATATTGAGCAACTGTGGCTACTTTTTGCCTGTCCTTCGACGTGTGAACAACAGTCAAAAGGGGCAATAAAACTGGCGTGAATAAATAAATACAATCACACCGAATTCATTAAAATGTATCACACAAATTCAACCAACTACAATTAGAAAGAAGGAAAGAAAGAAAGAACAAGTCCTGACTCATTGAAACGATATAAACTTAAACTTTGGCCTTAAAAACGACAACCATAACGCAGCCAGGCTGCAGCATTGTATTTAATCATACGGCTGTTTTATTATCGCCTGTAAATGTATAATTACGGGAAAGTGACAGGGGGTTTGTGTGTAGGTAAATCTTTGTTTCTCCTCAATCATGCTAATGATAAGCCTACCTGACACTGTTGACGGACACTCAGCGACTCTTTGGTAAGGATATCGGAAAAGAAGTTTGTTCCCTCGGCTGCCAGAACTAACCAGTATGACACTAATGGGGCTGGTTTTGTCGCCGCTTTTGTATGCACCACTTTGGGACTGACTGTAAAAGGACTTTCGGTCATCTGGTTGACCGGCGGACGGGTTTAGCATCATGTTAGCATTCTAGCTAACTCCTAAATTAGCCTCGACCACGCAGGGAGCGTTAGCTTACTTCACTTCAAGGTGCTGTAAACGACAGTTTGCCATACATACACACTGACCCGAGACAAATTACAGCCTGACTAAAGTTAACTCTAAGGCCTGGCTATTGCACCCTACCGCACATCCATCCACCACTGTTGGGATTGTTTTGTGTCACCTTGAAAAATGTTCGGGTGAAACGAATAGGATGGCTATGAAATCCGTTCCTTTCCTGTTCAAATGTACTTTGTACGGATCATTTTAAGAGGAATTTTGTGGTTGTTGGTTGTTAACACTGACCTATTAAAAAAAAATCACCAGTGTTGTGTCTACTTGTGACAGATAAGAAATAACATAAAGAGTTCAAAGAGGACATGTTACCAGTGCTGAGAGGTGGTTTGAAATTTTGGTGTATCCAGCTTACAAAATAAACCCACACAAATAACTGTGAAGGACAAATAGGCCAAATTTTGTTTTCTTTATATATTTTTTTTCTTTTTTGTCTTATGTAGTTGCCCACTCATGGATTCTTTCTGTTGCAACAACTGTTTAAATTACCACCTACAACTTCTGCTCCTGTTAATCACTGCCTGGGTTCATCAGGGATTCATTTACATTTTAATAAACTAAATCCAATCAAAATGTGGACCATTGTCCCAGTATGTTGTGACCTTAACTCCTCAAGACAAGTAAACTCAATGCCCAATTGTATCTGCTAGATAATACATTTGGGCAGCTGCTGGAGCTTTATATCTCCTGTACCCCTCAATAAGCAGAAGAAGATGGATGAATGGATGGTTTCAAATATCACTACAGTATGAGACTGATATACCTATATACATAGTATAAATATATGCAAAAGTTTTCAGTCATCAAATACTAAAAGACGTACCCAGTGTGTATCAGTTCCACAACTTACTCTGCTTTCAGCCACCGCCTTCATGATATGTGATGCGATGCACTGTTATCATTAATTTCAGAAAACCACTCCCTTTTATATCAAACTCCACATTTTTTAAGAAACCAGAATAACCGTTCTCCCTCGCAAAGATAAGCCATGCAATATTGTAAATAACTTACAAAAAATACACATTTTGCTGATACTTAAGACGAGTCATGTGAAATTAAGTGCGTATGCACATTAATCTCACAGTCAAGGCTGCAAAATCACATCACCCTGACACTTTTTCAAATGACGATACCACAACAAGTTGTAGTCAATTCAGCGAATGCAACAGCTTCAAATCAAAAGCATTTTGTGAACAAGAAGCCTGCTGCACATCATTTTGTTGTAAATGTGAACTGGCACTTTAGAAACTCAGTGGTACTGTCTGCCCAGGGCAGAGATGACCACAGAGAGGAACTTCTGCCAGACAGCTTCCACTTTAGCAGAGAAAACTTAGCATTCACAAATAAAGAGCTGCATTCACCAAGAGGAACACTGATTTTCACACTTGATATGGTAGAATGAATACTGATTGAGCCTCAGAAGCAGAATCAATACAATGTATAAATGGAGATGAAGACAAACAATCCAAAAATGTAAATGAGTAAAAAAAATAAAGTCCACACACCTAATTATGGTATTGTATTAAAAATCATTCAAGAGCTTTCGCTGGTTTGTGGCCTCTTCTTTTCATCAATACATTGTATAACATTAAATATCACTGAAACATGTTCTAGTATAGGACAAAGAGATGTGAATAAGCAATGAGTCAGGAAACATTTCATAATTAATCACTAATAATAAAGTTGTTCTTGAAGGACGTTTAAATTGAGATGTCACTTTAATGAGAGTTGGGTTATTATTGAGGTAATTTCAATTACATTTGAAACTAAATATTCTGTGCTTTTCTGAACCTTAATGTTGTATTGTCGGGTAAAGGTTTTGGGCTCTGTCCGCGGCCCCCTTTGCTAATCTGCCCCTTCCTAGCTATCAGCTCTGGTGTTGCAAAAGTACACATACACTCATGTGAATAACAACATCAATTTAAAAAATTCTACCAAAATTATTCTACCACTTGGCAAAGTAAATGTGATTGGCACAACAGAGCATCTTAATTCTGCTTGCTACAGCTGCTGGACTGGACGGATATTAAAAAATAACTTAAATGATCACTCAGAAAATGAACATGATTTGAGTTTTTTTCTTAATTTTTTATTGGTGCATTTGGCAACAGAGTCAAAGAGATACATGGCTTTGCAATTACTTTCATGACTGTTGCACATCTTTGATGAACTGCCACTCCAGACCCTTAGTGGTACTGTCTACCCAGGGCGGAAACGACCACGGCCAGAAACTTCTGCCAGGCTTCCTGGGCCTCAGCAGTGAAGACGCTGGGGCCAAACTTAGCGGCCACACACAGGCTGATGCACTCAGCAAGCGCCTAAAATGAGAGAAGAAAATGATGAAGACAGTTTCATAAACTAATAAACGAATTGCTTCAGCTCCATTAGTGATGAATGTTGCTGGGTGCTGGTGGACACATACCCTGAAGTTATCAGGATCCACATGGAGTTTCTCGGAGTGCATAACGCTCAGGCTGGCGTAGGTCTGCTTGATGTTGTCCATGTTCTTCACAGCATTTTCCAGACCACCCATCACGGTTTTTCCGTGCTGGGCCACTTTGGGGTTTCCCATAATGGCAGCATTGGTGGACAGGTCTCCAAAGGCTTGGAAGTATCTCTGACTCCAGGGATACACAATCAGAAGCCTGGAATAAAACAAGAGAAATAATCATTTTTAGTGCATTACAAACAGGCTACATACACAAACGTGTTAATATATTTGCTAAAGCCGAGTTTCAATATGATACCAAAAGAAAATAATATGGTGCATGAACAGGTTTCTGAAATGAAATGAGACGCAGGTTACCTGGTGATGGCCTGGGGACCAATTTCTCCCACATCAATCTTTCCCCACAGGGTTGTGATGGCGCAGCGCTCAGCATCTGTCCACTCGACCATTTTGAGGGGGTGCAAGTCTCCTTCGACTGTTCACGAATAAGTTGTCTGATCACAAGTGTTCTTGTGAAAAAATGACTTGCGATTTCCGTTTTTATTCGTTACTCTGCCCCCTGTCCTTCAGCCAACGGAGCATCTGATTGGACGAGCCGCGTCCGAGAATTTATGACGTCCGTTTTGCGTAGACAAATTTTTGATTTGGCTCAAACATTTTCAACATATCAGTTTAGACATTGCTGTCGCTTTAACGTGACTCAACTACAAATAATCCATGACAGTCAAAACATTTAAAACTGGTTTAGTAATATATCAGTCCTTTAATGTCTGCCTTTAAATGAACTAAGACGCGATCAAATTTACTTATCCCAAAAGATATATGTTCAATTCAAGGAAGGGGGGGGGTCCCTGTCGGCTATAAAAAAATGTGTTTTCAATTTTAAAATAAAAAACTCTGACTAAAAATATTAATATTTCTGCTAAATACCATTTTTACTTAAAGGTTTAAAGGTTTATTTTTCCTCACCAACATCATTTCGTGTTTATAGATTTTCGCGCATTGCAGCCTTTCGATATTTCTTTTTACAGACGTGGAGTAATTACGTTATATTGGGAGTGGTCACTTTTATCAAAACCAACTGGCAATGGAAATTTCTAGCAGTTTGTTTATCAGATATGTGGTTTGGATATGATAAATGGGCGTGGCACCATTTGGGTTGATATAAAGACGCTATGACAGATCCAACGAAGCAGCATTTTTTGATCAGCATTTTTACTTGTATCCAGAAAACTCAAAGGCAGCCATGAGTCTCTCTCAGAAAGACAAGACCCTGGTGAAAAGCTTCTGGGCCAAAGTCGAGTCAAAGAGCGCCGAGATGGGTGGAGAAGCTCTGGGCAGGTAAGCTTACATCGCTCAGGTCAGGTCTGACTTAATTTTTAAAATTTATTTATTTCTTTTTTTTGTAATAATGTATTTCTATTTAAATTTATCTTCAATTTTATTCATGTTTTACAGGATGCTCATGGCGTATCCGATGACCAAGACCTACTTTTCTCACTGGGGCGATCTGAGCCCTAATGCTCCGCAGGTGAAGAAGCATGGTGCAGTCATCATGGCAGCTGTGGGAAAAGCTGTCAAAAACATTGATGATCTCACCAACCACTTTAGCAAGCTCAGTGAGCTGCATGCCTTCCAGCTCCGCGTGGATCCTGCCAATTTCAAGGTAATGGAAATGTAGCAATCTTTGAAGCTGCTAAAAATAAGAATCATTAATATTTGCATGGACTCAGTGTTTAGAAAATAAAAAAAACTAGGCATTATAGAAAAAACTCATCTTTTCCCGATTTAATCTAATCTGGTGTGTCTGTCACATCCACAGATCCTCGCCCACAACATCGTCTTGGTCCTGTGCATGTACTTCCCCGCGGACTTCACTCCGGAGGTTCACGTCTCCGTTGAGAAGTTCCTCCAGAACGTCGCCTGGGCTCTGTCCGAGCGATACCGCTAAACTTGAGCAAGACAGAAGCTCCCAGCGTTCGGCATGTCACGCCTGAATGTCAGCAACCCTCTTCATGTGTTGGGGCTTGTTCAATAAAAATCACAAACATAATAATGTCTGTGTGTCAATTTCTTTTAACTTTTGTTGAAAAGAATACGCTAATGTCCAGAAATCGCGCTCCAGAGACGTCTCAAAAATCAACTCATGCAATCTGAAATAAATAATTATTGGTTAGACTTTATATTTTAGTGGAGGCACGTCATCAACCAGCATTTTGGTTCTGTTCAGACCGCATGATCGTTTTCAAAACTCGGCACAAAGCGGTTTAAAGATCCTAGTCCGTCCAGCATGTGAAGAGCGGAGTAGTAGTGCTTCCTGTATGAAATTATTCTGTATAGTATATTCTCATTGGACCGCAGCATCAGTGACTGATCGCTCTGCCATGAGCAGAGAGCTCAGCGAACAGGAGGTGGCGGAGATATTAGAATCCAGAGAGCGTGCCAACACCGTGACGTGCGCTTCTGCAGCCAAACCAAAAAAAAAAAAGCCTACAAGCAACAGATGAACCTAAATGAGTAATTAAAAAACACTAGTTATTAAACACATTTAGCCTGTTCAAGCTTATTTTCAGTTTCACTAAATGTGTGGAAGTGGGATTTTTTTCTTTTAGATCCTGTATATTTGTGCTTGAGGTTTAAATATGAAATGTGCATTTTAAATTTTACGCTCAGTCTGTATATTAGTTTTAAAAATGTTATATCTACCTAGTGCATTTGTATGCGCTGTGACTGGTGTCATGGCCCTGGGTTTTGCGGGGAGTTTTGTGTATCTTTTTCTTCTCTCGCTTTGTGGTGTGTGTTTTGTGGGACGTGGTTTCTCCTGAGCATATTTGGAGGCCGGTCTTTCGGGCTCCTCGCTCCTGGGCTGGTCACCGCAGGAGCTGGCTCCACACCTGTAATTCATCTCCTCATCACTCAGCTCCTCTTAAGCCAGCAGCTGGCCACCACTCAGCGCTGGATCGTTAACTGTGAAACAATCAATCCTGCGTGGAGTTCCCTGTCGGCGCATAATCTGGAGTCAGCAAGCCGTGTCCTGTACCTCCAACCTGCTGAGGATCCACACCTCACCTCTGCCCACTCA
>VUQJ01045272.1:3911-15418 GCA_015108635.1 Andinoacara biseriatus | reverse complement strand
CGCACACACACACACACACACACACAGAGGCAGGTGTTAATGTTACAATTTGTCTGCTCTGTTCTTTAGATCAGTATGATTCATTTGCTCTGTTGTCTTTGAAATTCTCTCTTCTTCATTATTGATGAACGCTGCAGTACTTTCTTAGCTTGTGGTGCACTGTAAATCAAGATTGGTGTGTGTGTGTGTGTGTGTGTGTGTGTATGAGCCTTACATGCAAATGAAATGTCCCCATAGTAATAACAGCCTTATTAAAACACAGATTACTTTGAATGTTAATTAAATTCTTCTTTATGTTGCATTATTATGTATTTATGCTACAATCAAGCTACAGCATCTCTCTCTTTGCCCCCACCCAGTAATTATCTGTCACCTCACCAACATGGCTATCGTTGTTCCTTCATTTCTCCTCCTTTTCTTAACCTTCTCTTTTTCTCTACCTCCTCCAGCCCTTCTTCCCTCCCTCTTCCTGTATCTTTTCGTTCCTGTCTGTTCAGCACATTAAAGCTCAGCGAATGCCCCGAGTTCTCGTGACTCACCCCTCCTGTGTGCCTGCGTGTGTTTGTTTATGCGCGTGTGTGTGCATGTAGGCTCATTGGCCTGGCATGGAGAAACAAATTGGTTTGTTTTCAGTCTTCTGCCCCACACCCAGAGAGGTCTTCAAGACAACCGTCAGGACGATCCCACGCCTGTCATCCACGCCTCAGCAGGATTTTCTCATTCATTCTATATGTTCAGACTACCATTACTGAGTCCAGAGCTTTCTGGGTGCCTCTGTGTCATGTATGCATCTTATTGGGTGTGTGTGTGTGTTTATTATGACATTATGTGAGGGAGGGGGGCTGTGAAACATGCATTTAAAAAAAAAAGATCAATAAGTACATCATTTTGCAGCTTATAGAGAAGGAATAATTCACTTGGGCAATAAAATTAAGAGCAAAACTCTACAGTTTTAACAAACAACAACAAATATATAAAATATATTATTAACCTTTAATTATTTATTTGGCCATTTTCAAACAAGTGTTTAAAAAAGCAGTGCCTAAAATTTAATAAAACTCTACAGTCGGTTAATTGTGAACTTTGTAGTTTTTAGTGCTCGTTTATTGGCATGTCAGGTCATGGCACTTAGTCCACAGAGGTCTGGGACTCATGGGAAATGCCCAGTAGAGATATGAAAATACAAAATGACCTATGATATGAGATGTTTTTCACTAATCTATCATTTTTGTTTAGTAAGCTATATGAGATAATCTTTAGGAAGCTGTAACCTTAAAGTTCCAGTTTAACTCTCTACATTAAATATCTGCATGATTGTTTATTTTTTCTTTTTTTTGCAAAGTTCACTTTATCACATTCATTTTTGTTGGTACGTATGTTGATAACAGGGATCTTTTTTCAGCAAAACCTACTTGACTTGGACTGAAAATTCGGTTTAACTGATTTCTCTGTCACTTTGCGCCTCTCACTCAAAGCTGCAGTAAAATTAGCATTAAAAAGCACTCAAAAATGACATAAACAAGATTTATTTCTCTGCAGTGGCAGGAAGCACAAGGCGCAGGGCTGCCGATAAATGTGCCGCATTCACAGGTTAACGAGATATTTAGGGCAAACGATAACTAACGAATAGTAACTGAGACTCGCCCCGCAGATACAAACATCAGAGAGCTGCTCACAGGAGAGCTGCTAGCTCCACTATAACACAGGTATCCACATAGAAAGTTTTTCATAACTGCTTCTAACCACCGTCAAAGCTCTGCTAGACTTGCTGTCTTTATAGTGAAGAAAATGAGTGATATAGAAGCTTGTTTTGGCTGTTTAGCAATGACTGCCATGGACTGATTATAAGAACTCACTTTAGTCTCCCTCGTTCTCCTCAGTGTCTGCTGGCTCGTGAGGCCACACTTTGTACAGTCTGCCCTGTCTACCCTGTTGTATTTATTAATAATGCTTATAATAAATAAGAGCGGCTTCTAACAGGTTTTGAAGGTGTTGTTATTGTCGGATAACATAAATTACCACACACAAAGAAACAACAAAGAATACTCTCTGTGGTGTAAGAGCATTAAATTGTTTAAAGTGTTGAACTTTACAATTTATTGTAGAGAGAGGTTTTATAAAGACTGAAAAGAAGAAGCTGTTTTTTTTCTTGTTTAGGAGTATTGATCACAAAGGCTCAATTATCAGATCTCAACCTTGGAACGATAAGAAGAAACGTATCCTCTGAAGTGGAATGGGCAGACCTTTCTTAGCAGCTCTATGATTTGAAAAGGCAGAAGTCCTGTGTTTAGCTTTAGTTTTTACAAACACTTAAAATTCATTTCTGTGAAATAAGATCTTGTTACTTAGTTCAAGTTGAAATCCTGGCAGCTGACTAGAAAAAATATCATTTTACTAGTGCCAGTAAGTTTGGCAACAGTAGTCAAGATGGAGAACAAATTAATGCATAAATTACAGTCTCCAGATTTTTAGCAGAAAGCAATGTTCTAATCTTAGAGCTGTTCCTGAGAAAATAGAAAGACTAAGCACCAGTGTAATGTAACACCAACAATCCTGCAGCAATGGGCTGAGGAATGGGTTGGTGAGCCAATTCCATTTGAAATCTGCCAGCAGATATGACGGCATGTGCCACAATGGAAAAGTGTACATATTATTAAGTTAGTTTTGCTATTTAATATGTGGATCCATATCATATCAAAAGAAAAGTGCTGCATCTCAGCTGCATTGCTGGATTTCCCCCCGGCATGAAAAGAAACGTGAACCTCGCTGTGGCCCCTTGTTAAAACTCCCCATGTGTGCACCACTCAGCGGCAAGGGAGAGGATATCCTCTTGTCTGCGCACACACATTAAATTATACACCACACCTCACCCATGGCCAATGCACCCCCATCCACCCCCACCCACCCCCGCAAATCTGTGTCGGTTATGTAAAACGTGGGGCGAGGAGTTTGGGAAAAGGTCCCCGGAGAGCGACATTGTCATCATACATTAAACAGCACCCCAGGTCTGACTAAACACCCGCTCATTAATAAACAATGAGGGAAGCGGTTAAAAATAGATCCGTCCCTCCACACCTCTCTCCTCCCTGGTTCTCCCCTTCTGACAGGAGCCTCTCCATATGGAGAGGCCTGCCCCGTTCTGCTCTACTCTGGGCTCCTTCATGTTGGGATCAGCACCATGGAGAGCGCCACTGTCACAGCTGCTTTTGTGTGTGTGTGTGTGTGTGTGTGTGTGTGTGTGTGTGTGTGTGTGTGTGTGTGTGTTGACAGCTCACCAGGTGTCCTCTCAGTGTGAGTTCCACAGTAAACACGAGCAGAGCGGTAAACACAAGACCTGCTGACGGTAATGATGTCAAACCAACATCTAACCTTATTCCTCCTCTTCTCGCGCTCTCAGTATTCACTCCGTCCATTCCTCATCAGTCTGTGAGTTTTTGTATTGTTTTTTTTAACTATGCACTCACTCCTCACCTCTGCTTTGCTATCCTTTTGGCTCAGCCCTCTCCGTCTTCCATTCCCTTCTTATCATCCCCATCCCTATAATGTCTACAGGTTATTATTTTCTCACCATCAAACATTTCAGTACTCCTCAGTCCTTTATCCATTCTTCTGTCTAATTTAGGCAGCAGGACTATTTTTTACCCTTTCCCCTAAAGGGCAGGTGGAATTCTTTTTTCATGAACCAGGAGAAAAAGAAGGATGAGGAAAATTTGAAACCCCAATATGTGATAGTGGGGTTAAAATAGAAGAAGAGGGTGATGACATTTGGCAACCTTCAACTCTTTCCAGAAAGGAGGACCAACATGAGTAGTCCATTTAGACTTTTTTAAAAAAAGATCCATTCAATGAAATTTGGATGTCAGAGTACAAAAAAAAAACTAAATTGGATTGTACTGGTGCATAGAAACATTACTTTTGGATATTACCTTTTTCCCTTTAGAGCCACCTGTTGATTTAAACCATTAGTGTTTCTTTTTGAAACAACTTGACTAGAGAGAAACAGAGATCAAAAATGAGAGGCACCTGACAGAAACTTGGAGGACCTTTTCCTGAAGAGGCTTGAGAGACGCCACATCTACGGAAACACACTCACCTGTGTTGCCTTCAAATCTCCTGATGCAGAAACTTAAGCAAATTATAACTCGTGGACAGTAGTAGATGAGTAGAAGTAGGCATATTTAGATCACTAAATAGTATTAAATGGATTTCATTACACAAACAATTTATTAATTAAATATTACACGCAATTGCCAAGTGTAACTATTGTGTGGCCAACTGTGGATTGTATGTAACAATGATCAAAATACTACTTACATTTTTGAAACCTTCATGAATTGATGTTTTTAACCAATCCAGAGGAGTGGAAACAAGATGTAAACACAAGTGTGTTTTTTAAAGACAAGGTGAAATTTATTATTCATTTAGAATCGTGTTTGTGTCCATCTGATTAATGTGAGTCCAATATTTATATAATAATATATTAGTTGTTTCTGAGAAAGATACCATAATGTTTACCTACTAAATGCTCCACTTGTACTACCTATGTTTAATGCTGTTTAATATTGTGCTGATAATGGGGGTAATGTGACTTTTTAGAGCTATTTTGGTGCAGAGAGCATCAAAACATTAAAGCTGAACACTGATCTTAAAGCCACAATAAAGCTTTGTAACTCTGATTTTCAGTGACATCTGATAATCCCCTGCAGGCTCATGACAGTGAGCGCCTTTGACATTGTGACAGTGTTTTAACATCGTCATATGATCCATCCATCCAGTTTCTTCTGTTTATTGGGCTGGGGGGCGGGGACTGCCGCAGGACGAGAGGTGAGGTGCATCCTTACGTTAGCTGCCAGTTAGTTTTAGAATTGATTTTAAGGATTTTGTTGTTTTTATTGGTTTTACTGGTTGGCACCTTCTTACCGCTCTCATCTCTTAACCTTGCACACTTCCACTAGATCACTGAGGTCTGCGGAGCAAATGCTCCCAGCTGTCTCGAGGTCCAGATTAAAACATAGAGGAGATTGGGTCTTTACAGCAGCTGCTCCTAAGAGACAGAACACCATTCAAAAATGTATTACACAGACTGTATATAAAAGCAACATGGCTTGTGTACAACTGTTTTGTAGCCTCGAGTTTAACCTTTTGGCTGTGCTTCATCCAGCACTTGTGGCAAAAGCTGTAACCTCGTAACCACATTTTTGTAAGGTATGGTTGAAGTTTCTGTTCGCTGTGGTGTTGCTTGCTGTTTGTGTATTTTAAATTCCATCTTCACTTAAGAAAAATGCAGATGTTATGTGTGGTCAGATCTCAACAATGTGAAACCTGTAAACCTATGATTTAGGACTTACAAAGGTGCGGCTGAGTGCGTGTGCAGTTTTTAAAATTTGCTTTGTTTAACTTTATGGTTTTTAAACCCAATAGAACTAGATCTGGATTTGCCAGCAGAAACAGAGCACAGAATGATCCATTTTTCATGTTTAAAAGTGCAAACTCTCCTGTTTATCACTGCCATCTAGACCTTCTACATGCCTGTGAACATTTCCAGGTAAGTTAATCACACACTGCTGTGGACTCCTGGAGGCTTTGAAGGTCAAAAGCTCCACCTCTGGTTGGCAGCCAGCTGTCAGTCTGCCCAGTCAGGTGGAGGGAGGGAGAGGTTTTAGGGATGGTAGCCAAGATCTTGAAATAAAAAGAAAAAAGAAAGAAAGAAAAAAATTGCAGAGAGATGAGCACACGAGTTCTGGTATTAAACTGAGTGTGAGGAGGCTGAGAGGAAGGTATGAAGAAGGGAAAGGGCAAAGGAGAGGAATGAAGAGGGGTGGAAGGCGGACAGTAGAGACAGAGTGACTATAGGGGTGAAGGTGGAGTAGCGCAGTTGTCAGCAAAGGAGAAAAAGAGCGCGGGATCATGGAGGAGAGGGTGGTGGATGATGCAGGACGATGAGCCAATCGTCCTGCTCACTTGACCCTTCCAATTACCACTGCGACGGTTAATTAGCGCCGAGGTAAGCTCCGGTAATTACCACATTGTGTCTCGGACAAGAGGCTACACACGCAGATCACACACACACACACATACACACAATACACGCGCAAACATGTTGCTATGGATACCCGCAATCCTCTCCATCACTGTGCTGAAAAAAGGAGAAAAAGTAGATAGAAATAGATAAAAGAGATGAGAGGAGATAACAAGAGCAGAAACAAGAAGTAAGGAGAAAGCAAACAAAAGCTCCACAAAGGCAAAAGAAGTAGGAACAGTGCTTAGTTCAAAGGGGGATGGTTGGTTCTGTGTGTGTCAGCCACATTGTCAGAGACACAGTTTAACAACAACTCTCACTGTCTAGGAATGACAGGTGCAAAATAAAAAGCTGTAAATCGGTCACCAAGTGCACACATTATCTGTTAAAATCTAAACTGCAATATTCTTCTTAGAGACTAAAAGAAACTTAAGCAGGCAAACTGTACCCGAGTGTCTCCTGATGAAGAAAATAAAGTTTAGTCTGCTATTTGTCTCATCAGATTATTAATGCCATTTTCCCCTCCAGAGATTAATACCAGGAGGTGCTGTTTGAGCCCTTCTGTAGCATCTGACATACTGACCCTTTGCCTCAACATTGAGGCTACACCTCCACACACACACACACACACACACACACACACAGTATACAGTACATCTGCACGCATAGTCACACATGAACAGATGCAGGTGCATGTGTAACGCCTCACACGAGCAAAGATATGACAGATAGGTCCTGACACCCTGACCTGACTCTTCACCCCTGCCAACACCTTCCACCCTTAAACCCTGATGCTGTATGTCCTGAAACACTCCTGTGCACATACACAAGCCTGAAACGTCTCCCCTGCTTAGCTGACAAGTTACATAAGCTGTCGAAAGCTGTATTTCTCATTGGCAGGGAGTAGTAGGAACAGTAGCCTCCTTACACGTCAGTGGATATGTGCTCAAGCAGCCTTTGACAGGCCAGTTTATGGGGCCATGTTTGGGTTAAAAGACATCACCGTGCTTGTTACAGTCTAGCAGGCATGAGGATAAAGCATCTGAGTTTGAGTCTGAAGAAGGTTTAATGCAGTAATATATTTGGAATCCAATGAATGGCTGCTTAGCAAAAGTAATAAGTCAGTCTGCTGAAAGTTTCGGATCAATTTCCCCACAGTTTTCAATTAAATCAGGTGTCACATTAAGCCAACTGCTCGCCACGGCTCAAACATGTGCTTCCACATGCAGAGTAGAACCCGCCTGGCTCTCCACTGTTTCTTTGATGGTAAGATAGCGACACCAAGTGTTCAATGTTTGTATTGAATCTGGTCACCATGGTAAAGATGACAAATGTTACTGGTACTGCTGTTTTTTTGTGTAAATTATTTCGAAATTTGCACTCAGATTGTAAAAGCACACTCTGAAAGCCTTTTATTTTCATATGAAAAATCCTTAACAACAGTTACCATTACAACAGAATGATTTTTAAAAGTTAGCAGTAATTCTTCCCTCCATCCATTTTCTATGGATACCTGCAGCTCATAGAAAATGGAGCCCATCCTAGCTGTCACAGGGCCAGGTCACCAGGGTTGGGTAACACTCAAACAGCTTTGATTGTCACTTGCTGTTTACTTGCTGGTACAGCTGGAAATCCTCCTTTAGTTTGGACAGTGGTGAGAAGATGGCAAGAGCTGGTTGGTTTCTAATGACAGACCTCAGCTCTCTTCAACCAGGCGGTAGAGTAAATGCCTTGAAGGGAGAGGAGATCTGCATCATTGATCTTGGCTAACAGTACAGAATGTTGTTTGCAAGCCCTTGGCAGTCAGGTCCCCCAGCCATACTGTGATGCATTGAGTCTGTAGTCTCAGTGCTCTCTATAGTGCAGCAGTAGCAGTTATCCCCTCAAAGCTTCCTTAGAAAGAGCTGTCTTTGCTGAGTTGTGGTGAGCTGAGGGACCAGGAGAGGAACTCAGGTTCATGGGTCAGTTGGACACACTAGAAATTGCTTATTGTCCCAACAGATGAATTGCCTGGGCCTTTGCCTTTTGTAATAGTTTGAATGAGTGTATTTGAGGACAATTTTCTAAATACGGTACACAGGGGAACATATAGAGTAGTGAGGTTGATAGAATATGCAACATGCAAGCCATGAATTGATGGGTTTAAGGAGAGAATTGAACTAAAACACACACACACACACACACACACACACACACACACACACACACACTAATTCACTCTACCACTGAAGCAACATGTATGTGAACAGAAGGACACCTGTGATGATATGGTTTCATTGTGGTGTATACATGCCAACTGAATGTGCAGTGACAATAAAGTGATGATGGCACACAGTGGCAGTGTAGACCAGATAATGCAAAACTATGGGTTAACCCCCAGCAAGCAGGCCCTCTCAAACAAACCCCTCTGCATGGCCTGGCCCCCAGGGTGGGACCCCAGTATCTTTGGGTGAGGTTTCTTGAATCTTTATCATCATCACAGGGGAGTCAGGTTTTTGCAAACTGTACTGGAAACTAAGTTTTCAAATTCAGGACTACAAAAAGTGTAGCTTACAAAGCAAATACCAAATTTAACATAAACTAACATAAAATACTAAAAAGATCAAACTTGTTTGCACAATTTGAGATTTGAATCGCAGACAGCCCAGCCTCTAACTGGCAAAATAAATCACATAAATCTGGGAAATGGAATACCAAGCTACAAACAAAAACCTATAAATGCATCATCATGTACAAGAAAATACTGAATAACTGGAAACTGAATAATATAGAACAGAAGCCAAGTTTTCATCTCCACCAAAATGCATTTAGAAAAATGTTTCCGTTCAACCACAAGGTGTCACAACAGTCTTCTTTATCCTTCTTGACCAAACCTTACAAAAATAAAATCATACCACTGTCACTTCACAGCAATAAAGTTCTGGGTTTGAACTTCCTGGTCAGCTGGGGCCTCTTTCTTTGCATGTTCTCTGAATGGGTTTCCTCCGCAGTCCATAGGCATACTTGATAAGTTAAATTATGACTCATAAGTGGCTGTGGGGTTTGGATGTGAGAGTGTGCCCTGTGATAGACTTGCAACATATCTAGCGTTTGCTTAAAAACTGGGATTATCATCAGCCACCCTTTGACAGCTCTAACTCACCCCAAACCTTTAAGTTTTGCATCAAAAATGAAGCTTTGAAATATTCCCTTAACATATTTTGTCATAACAATGCTAGATTCTACATGCAACTTCCTGCTCTTCATTACGCCACAAAATTTTTATTTATTTATTTTTAACACACAAGTTGGATGTAAAACAGACACTGAAAGGGAAGTGGGGGCGTTCCCAAAGTTTTTGTCCCATTTGAAAAGAAGGGATGCATTTAATACACAGTCACATGTTAAAGACTATGCTAGAAGCACACTACATGAGAACACTGAAGCTGCTTAAAAACTCTGGTGCTTCTGGAAGAAAGTTCATCTGATCTGTAAAAAGATCTGTATTTTTATATACTACATTACACTACATATTTTTATATACTACAATAATGTCAAAAAAATCAATTAACTCAAAAAGAGCTTAAGAAAATTAACAAACGATTTGCAAGAAAACAGAAATCTATAAACACATAATGAAGCAAATAGTCAACAAGTCTTCCAAGCCAACATTGCTGTGTGTTGTGATGCATTATGTTATGCTGATATTTAATCTGAACATCATGTGACCCAGTTTGGAAGTGGGGTGAATCCTGTTTTCGTAATATCTACAGTAAAAGCACAATAAAATTCTAGGTGCGGCTGGCTTGACTGTGACTTCGCAACTAGGCGAATCGCAACTAAACTTCAATTAGCCATGTTCAAGTGATCTGGATGTTACAAAACTTCTGCGCGTCCCGGCAGGTATTTTCTCAGTAAGCGAAACTGCTTGCTACCTGCTACAGGTAGTTTCTCTATAAATGATACTACCTGCTACAGGTAGTTTCTCTATAAATGATACTACTTGCTACAGGTAGTTTCTTGGTAAACGAAACTACGCCCTGCTACCTCACTCTAAATTTGTTTTGATGTTTGAATGGTGAGTGTTGAGTTCTGTAACTGTAAATACTGCACTTACATGTATTTTTAGTTTAAAATGTACAAACATCAACCCTTCAGTCTTGACAATCAGCATTCCAGCAGCACACGTAATGATTCTCCAAGATGATTGGCCAAGTGAAGGGACTGATAGAGTATATAAAGCCTTGGGTAAGGGCAAAAGTGATAATAAACATATGGTTGATAAACGATTTTTATATAAAGTAAGCGCTACAGTTTCAAGTAGTAGAAGTTCTGTACTAAGTCAAACGTCAGTGGGGGAGGGATCTATCTTCAACCTAAAATCTAAATTAATGTTTAAAATGAGTAATCATTTTAAATCATCTTCTGAAAGTAAACCTTGTTTACAAGAAGCTGGTGGAGGAATGGTAAGTGCACCAATATATCTTGTTTTTCACAATTCATGGTTTTCTATATAATTTGGATATCAGTTTTTTTTTTAATGACTTTAACTCAGGTAAATGTACCTCTCAGGTGTCAGGTGTCTCCTTCATATGTTAAAAATTGACTGTCTAAGCAGAAGTATATAATTCTGTGATCATTGGTAGTTTACCTGAGTCTAGTTCTTCTCGGTACATGCTGGAATAAACATCAATAAAACCATTTATTTTTTTCACAAAGGATCAAACAGCTTCAAAAATATCAGAAGATGAAAATATGGCTCCAATTACCACCAAGAAGTCTCATGAATTTGAACATCAAAGGTGAGCCCACTCTTTGCAATGAAATAAAATGTTTTAGTCAAAACAGCTCGTATCATAAACTGGGTAATGGATGCATGTGAAAATAGAAGGAATCAATGGCATAGCAGTTCAGACAAATATTTTAAATGTTTTTTCCATATTTATTTAATTGAAAATTGATTTTATTTGTATTTGTTGTTTTATCTTGTTATTTTAAGTGATATTTTAACTAGCTAAATAAACTAACATTTAATTCTGTTATTTATTAATTTTTTGAATTAACCACCCAATTAAATGAAATTAATGTTTGTGTTTCACCTCCTATTTGATTTGATTTTGTAAAATCTGGGACTCTCCCATCTAGGAATACAAAGATAGATCCCTCCCCCAAACCCGTTTCGAGTTCTTCTTCATTTGATGGTGATGGTACATTTATTCGGTAAGTATTCAAGTCCGTCCACATTTTGAAGGATTCATCACACACACACATACAGTGTAGTTGTACAATTTATTAATAGTTAGTAACTATGTGGCTCTTTGTGTTTTGTGCAACACATGGTGTTAGGTTCAGACCCAACAGGAGAGATACCTGTATCAATAAAACACAGAGACATGAGTAGGGTTTTATCACCAGCTGGGAGAGCAAAGCCCAAGTCTGCTTCAAAACAGCGTTGTCAATGCTCTGCCTGAGTTCCTCCCCACAGCTGCTTTTATTGCATAACATGTTG
>VUQJ01045271.1:41466-58267 GCA_015108635.1 Andinoacara biseriatus | reverse complement strand
TATGTTTTTTAAAAAACAACCCCCCCCCCCCTCCCTCCTGATTTCTTTTTAAAAAATTTGTCACACTTTCATATTATCATTAAACTAATTTTAACAGTAGACAAAGTTAACCAGAGTAATTAAAAATGCAGTTTAGTTCATGATTTCATTCATTAAGAGAAAAAAAAGCTATCCAAACATGCACTGAAGACTCTTCCAGGAGGTCAGAAGAACACAGAAAAACATCTAAAGATGCCTCAGTTAAGGCCAGCGATTCAACAATAAGAAAGAGACTGGGTAAAAACGGCATCCAAGTTCCAAGGAGAAAACCACTGCTGACCAAAAAGAACAAAAATACTCATCTCACATTTGACACAAAACATCTTAATGATCCCCAAGACTTCTGGGAAAATATTCTGTGGGCTGCAGAGAAAAACGCTGAACTTTTTGCAGATTTGAGCCCTGTCACATCTGGCATAAAATTAACAGCATTTCATAAAATGGCCCAAGCAACGATACCACAGTGGTCGGACTCATCTCACGGGGAGATGAGGCAGCCTACAGAGAGGAGGTCCTGAAGCTGACAGCCTGGTGTTCAGAGAACAACCTGGCACTGAACACCATGAAAACCAAAGAAATCATCACTGATTTCAGGAAACACAGGACTGACCCAGCCCCCCTATACATCAGCGGCAAGCATGTGGAGAGAGTCCACACCTTCAGGTTTCTTGATGTCCTTATTTCTGCTGGTCAGAGAACATCACAGCTGTTATCATAGAAGGCTCAGCAGCAACTTCACTTTCTGAGGGTCCTCAGGAAGAACAACTTGGACTAAAACCTGCTGCTGACCTTCTACCGCTCATCCATCGAGAGCCTGCTGAAGTACTGCATCACAGTATGGTACGGCAACTGCACTGAGGCAGACAGGGTGAGGCTTCAGAGGGTGGTCAAGACAGCACAAAGAATCATTGGCTGCCCTCTCCCCTTCTTGACAGACATCTAGACCTCCCACTGTCTCAGCAGACCCAAAAACATCATGAAGGACAGCTCACACCCTGGCTTTGAACTGTTTGACCTGCTGCCCTCTGGCAGGAGCTACAGATGCATCAAAGCCAGAACAAGCAGACTAAAGAACAGTTTCTTTGCCAGAGCAATCACCACCCTGAACTCACACACACACCCATTCTAACTGTGCAATTCCCACATCTCTGTGCAATATTATATTATTCATACTGAACAATATCTATCACTCCTATTTTCTGTAATATCCAATGCTAGTGAAATACAGTGACGTGTGGTGAGGTTTGTGATGAGTGAGGCATTGACTCGTCTGGAATTGGATGTTCACATATATGAACCCAAAATAGAAGCTTATATTTCCATTTTAATTATGCTAATGATTAATTGTACTTTAATCAACTCCATACTGTTCAACAATGCTGGCAAGAAATATTTATTGTAAGGTCAAACAAATTTTTTTGGGGGGGTGTCTCTCTTTTTAAATAGTAATAATAAAAAAGAGTATTATCTTACCTTTATTTGAAGATGAAATCCGTGCGCCTATCCTTCTCACTATGGGGTAGCATTGTTGCAGCACTGCTCCCTATCGGTGCGGCACAGTACTTTCTGCCTCACTGTATATTTTCACCGTGCACAAGACCGCTCACAAAGAATAAACATGTCACACACATTCATTCAATATATTAGACAGACTGTGGAACATCAGCATGTGTGACACGTGTAATCAAATGTATTTTGGCGATATAAAGAGAGACAGCAATGGGCATGCGCCGACCGCCTATTTCATTTATTGTATGTGACACAGCGCCACCAGAGGTGAGCCACAGCACTGCACTGGCTCACCCCGCATTTCTTCCATGTGTTTGAACAGGCGATGTGTAAATTCCGTGATTTTGACTATTAACGTGTTGAAGTAATTCAGAAAATTGTTTTATAGAACAGTTTTATAGAACAGTCAAGTGGTCAAATGCATTTTCTCTTATCATGGTTAGTATTTTACTTGTCATGATGACAGGGGAGGCACTGCCTCACCTGCCTCCCCTGACCGCACGTCACTGGTGCAATATTCATTCATCAAGTACAATATTCACCATTTTCATTATTATGTATACACTTATTTTATTATTTAATTTTTTTACGTATATATTTTATACATTCTTTTATTATCTGTACATATTTTTATACATTTTATTTTCTGTGTATTTTATACACACTGTTTTATTTTCTGTATATTTTTTAGATTATATTAGATTATTTTATATAGATTTTTTTTATTTCGAAAGTTTAACTTTCTATTGCATGGCACTGAACAGGAGTGGCCCTCCAATCTCATTGTAAATCCTGTATAATGGCAATAAAGGCATTCTATTCTATTCTATTCTAATCCAACAGTCACACATGGTGGTGGTAGTGTGATGGTCTGTGGCTGCTTTGCTGCTTTAGGACCTGGCCGACTTGCTGTACATGAAGGAACCATGAATTCTGCTCCCTACTTGAACATCTTGAAGGAGAATCACGGGCCATCATTTCAAGCCCAAGTTCACCTGAAAGCCCCTCTCCCAACTGACCTCAAATAGGCAATTTACACTTGAAAATCATCCAGTGTGGCTGAATTAACACAATTCAGCAAAGAAGAATGGGCCAAAAATCCTCTACACTGATGGGGGAAAACTCATTGCCAGTAATTGCAAGGGCTTGATTGGAGTTCCTGGTGCCAAGGGTGGCACAACCACTTACTAGGTTTATTGGGCCATTACTTTTTCATACAGAGCCAGGCAAGTTTGAACTTATTTTTTTCTCTTAATAAATGAAATCATCATTTTAAAACAGCATTTTGTATTTACCTAAGTTATCTTTTGTGTAATATTAAAATGAGCTTGATGTTTAGTTTGTTATTCAGGCTTTCTTCTTGAGTTTGGAGACATGAAAGTGATACCCCTCTTGCAAACACATAAATGCAAACAAAGCACTTTGATTGAGGTTCAGCTGGTAAATGCAACCTTTAAATCAACTTCAGATATTTCGGGGTAAAATGTGAGTGTAGGTGATGATTATCAGACCACCTTGAGCCTGGACTTTGAGCAGCATTGCAGCTTTGAGTTTGAGTTTGGCAGGTAGAGCTGCTTCTCTGATTAATTACTACCAAATAAATGTACAACATGATCAGTCAGTCATCACTGGCTGCTGTGTGTTACACAGCTCATCTTGTTATCAGTGCAGGAGCTAACCATTTAAACATTCACCCTATTTGGACTTTGCTGTGTGATATGCACCTCTGCTGATTATCCCTGATGCTTAGCATTATATTTAATAGAAGTAATAATTTCCAGTGACATATGCTGCAGGAAGCATCAGAGTTTAATTGGTTTGCTGACATCAGTAAAGTTAAAGGGAAAGTATTCAAGGTTCACAAAGCATCCATGAAATGGTTGCCAAATCTAGAATTAGCCAAAACATATAATAGGGAGCTCTATCTTTTTTATGCAAATGTGGATTATTTTTTATGTAAATTTTGTCATCTTTGATTTAGGATCTGTTGATCTGAAACCCGTGTTGGACCCTGCCTTTGAACTGTGGCTTTGAAGCTATTCTGTCTGATGCCGTGAGTCCGGGCTTTGAGGCTGAGTGTATCCTCCAGCGTATCTCCTGGTTTAGCGGTGCTTGTGGCAATAATGATTGCCATAAAAGCCATTACCAGGGGCCCCGGGCCCACTGGGCTGTGGGTCTAGCTTTATTACTTTGACCCACAGGATGGTAATTACACTATGTCTCTGTTGCTACGGCAACCTGGAGGTTTTCAACATCTATTGCAAAATTTATGTCGGGGAAGTGTGGCATTTTGTTTTATACACATTGTTGCATGCAAGCGTTGAGTATTTGTGTGTACATGTGTGTCACTTCTGAGAGTCACAATGGAGGTAGTTGACCCATTATTTGCAGTGTCCATTATTTCACCTCACTGGTTCCATCTATACAGCCAATATCTGATTTAAAGACTAGCTGGAAGCATTTCAAACAACAAACCACACCAGAAGCTCTCAGATTCCTCAACTAAACTGATCCAAACACCCGGAGTGAAAATCTGCTTATATTACAGCGTGTTTTGGATTAGTTTAGTAAACTAAGCCTTCTGCAATATACTGAATAAAATTACAATATCTATTACATACAGCTCTTTCAGGCTGTAAAAGTTTCACCAAAAGTTTCTCAACTTGATTCTAGATTGAATTAATGAATCAAAAGTCTAGTAAAGCCACAGAGAGTGTTGAAGAAAGAGGCTTCAGGTTTAAGACGGCAGTCTATTCCGCAGTATTGGGGTGCAATGAGTGACTGTTCATTATACTGGCTTCTGACACTGAGCCGTGTCTGCATTGCTCTGTTGACTCAGAAGATTAGATCGGCAAGCACTAAGGCTAATCTGGCAGTTATAGATTTCTCTCTCTCTCTCTCTCTCTCTCTCTCTCTCTCTGTGTGTGTGAATACACTAGTTCTCCTTTGAGCACTGAGCTGACAGATGGGCACTGCACGGATCTGTTGTCTTGAGAGAGAGTGTGTCACTTTAAAGAGGGAGCGGGACCACCAGATCACCTATGATATGAAAAGATTTTGCAAGTAGATCCTTCTCCCTTAGGCTCTCGCATGAAGGCAGCTTCCATTTTCTTTCTTACTGCTTTCTGTTCATCAAGTGTCTGCAGCAAAAAGACTGGAGACTATGTATTTGGGCTGTCTGTAAGTCCCATTCTTGTGACTGATACCTATAAGGGAATTTCTTCAAATTTGGTGCAAATGTTCACTCTGGGCTCAAGGATGAACTGATTATATGACTTTTTTTGACATTCATTCACTTACCAATACTCTTAATTTAGGGCAGCTATGGCTTAAACCTTACATCAGGTGGTTAAGCACTGTAAATGTATAACTAAATACGGACATGATGGCATTTTATGAATAAAAGCCTGAAAAAGGTCAAAAGATTTACTTGGTGTTGTCACAGAATTAAGTGGTGTTAATTCTGCCCCCCCCCTCCATTTATTAAATAAATAAATGCTGACAATTAAATAAAGAGTTTATAATTATTTGTAGTCCAGCAGAAGGCCAGCATATTGGCCAAGGGTTTCCAGTACTTTTCTTTCTTCCTGGTGATGATGCAATGTCCTTAAACCTAGCCACGATGACTCCACCATAGCCCAGATGACCTCTTGTTTTTACTCTGAGACACATGTTCATTCTAAATCTTTCAACATTTCACTCCAATTCCAGCAACCTTAAATTTGTTTTTGTTCAGCACTGTGGTTTGTACTATCCTGAGAAAACCCTGCAATAAAGCTGCAGTTTGCAGTTTTTCTACATTCAACAAGACCTGTCAGTTTAATAGAAGTGACAATCTGCTGCACTATTATAAAAAAAGCCTCAGAATTTTCCTTCACTTACACAAAGTAGATAGTTACACAGTATTTCCACCCATCATTGCTAGTGCTTTTCTATTTTATTTTAATATGCCTTTATGCCCCTAAAAGAGTGAAAGATAGGCACTAGAAAAAGGGGTCATTAAACACAAATAAAAGCACAGGTAATAACTTTTCCAGCCTATTTTAATGGATTGAAATGGAAAATTTATAATGATAGTTGGAATCCCTTCAGCAGTTTTTATGCATCCATATTATGCAAAAGAGCACAATATATGTGGAATAAGTATCTCTCTGCCATGCCATCTTTGTTTTCTGTCCTTTTTATTCACTCTTTGCCTTTATACTTTCCTCTCTAATATTGCCTCACAGGAGCTGCTGAAATGTTCTTTGTCACACTTGTCTGCTTCATCAAACACTAAAAACTCCCCCAAATCTACTTTTTGAGAAACTTGAAGTTTACTGCTAGGCATTTTAGATCTGGGATGGAATTCCATGTTTTTCATTTATTTATTGTGGAGTTTTAACAGTTCTTTGCCATATATTTGGTCTTCATATACTCACAGCCCTCTGTACACAAATCTGACAGCTTGAACTGCCCAAAAACCTCAAACCACAATGGCACAAACAAAAGATGACTTACTTTTATATTGAACTAGTGTTTAAATCATTAATCATTATATTGTCCACAGCCCCATACTTAATCTAGCTGCTGTGATTTTGGTCATATTTAAGCCATGGTGCATGATGAAAACATGGAGGATTTCAGATCAGGCAGATGACAATGATGGCACTGTCCCCAGGGCTAATATAACATTTATTGCTAGGCTGATGCTTTTGATAAACCAAGCATTGAAAAAAGGGTGAAAGCAACACAGAGGTAATCTGTTCTGCATATGAATGCCCCATACATGCAATACATCACTGATACGATATTGTCTTGGACAAAAAAATCTGTTATCACATACAAAACATACCACTGGTTTTAAGACTACTAGGGTAAGTAAATACTTGGGTTTTTGAGTACTTTGTAAAAAATAAGTGTCATTAATTGGATGTGTGTTACACTGTAGTTGGTCAATTAGGAATAGTTAATCAGCATCAAAACGTCTGACACCTCATAGATGCTTTTTTATATCATGAACGTACTGAACATACATCAAGGACAATGCAGTGTTTCCAGCCTAACACATGATCTATAGACAGTAACATTTATAGTAAATTGCTAGCAGTTTAAAAAAAAAAATTAAATAAAAGCTATGCATAATAGTCACTTGCAAGGTAGCATGTTGAAGTACTACAAACTGATTCCTACAAACTACAAACCACAGCAGTCTTTGTACATTATTTATAACAAATTATAGGGGCAGACTATTCATAATTGTGCCATTTTGAGAGCTCTCTGTTGCTTCCTTAGTTCTGTGGCTGTTAGAAAATTTTGCTACAGCTGGAGATACACATATGCACAAATGCAATTCCTCATGCTTTCATGCAATTTCCATACACCTTCACTCTGAACATGCTGCTCACGTTAATTTAATTGCTATATCTCGTGAGAACCTTTTAACCTTTACAGACATGAAGTGACTGCTATGCAAGAAAAAAATCACCTTAGTTATGCTGTGTATCATGCGTTTAAAAGGCTTCTGGGGAGGATGCTGTCACCTTCTTCCTTATAGCTTCTTATTAGTGCTTGTACTGATCATTTAATGGAAGCTTAATTAATGAAAGACATGGTATTGTCTTTTCAGGCACTTAAGATTATTGACTATTTTTGCTCCTGTGTATTTAAAAGTAGTGAAAAGAAAATGTCAAAACTACACATTTAGGTTTTTCCTTTTTTAACTGCAATTTTCCCACTGAAAATGTATGCAGTTGGTACATAATTAGATAATGCCTTATATTTGTTTTATTTTACATTTATTTGCTTAAGCAATTTGAGCAAACTTTCATAACAATAAAATTATTTTTATTTTCAGTTGCTTTATATTGTAAGATAAAGACCCTACAATAATACAGAGAAAACCCCAATGACCAGAGGACCACCTATTGACCAGGCTCTTGGCAACAATGGGAAGGAAAAACGTCCGTTTAACAGGAAGAAAACTCCAGCAGAACCAGGTTCAGGGAGGTGCAGTCATCTGCCGTGACCTGTTGGGGGTGAGGGGAGGGATAAAAGACATGCTGTGGAAGAGAGCCATTCAAACAAGTACAACAATCTCAGTTTTATTTGAATGTAGATGCAGGAACTTAGAGGTCATCCAAGTCTTTATAACTTTAAGACATTCCTGCAGTTTGATTAATTGCTGTGTGTCTTCTGGCTTCATGGATAGATAAAGCTGGGTGTCTTCTGCAAAGCAATGAAAATGTATGTTATTATTTCTAATAATACTGCCTGAGGCAGTGGTTCTTAAACTTTTTCCATCATGCCCCTGTACTGTGATGAATTCTGAATCCTGGCTGAAACTCTTCAGATTCACCATTCCATTGCAGATGATAAGTTAGCTGTTAAGTAGCCCATTAATAGAGACAGACTGGTGATAGATAGATAGATAGATAGATAGATAGATAGATAGATAGATACTTAATTGATCCCTAAGGAAATTAGGGCATCCAGTAGATTAATACGCACAATAAATAGAAGCCAGACACTGGAGGTAAAAAAATAAACAAACAATACTGACAATACATCCTAACAAACTATACTAACTATACAAACTATACTATTATACAAATTATACAAACTATACTATACTATGATCATATTTAAAATTGAAGCATTAATTAATTGTAGGGTTTCTTTGAGCAGTATGGTAAGAATGGGTTATAAAAGATACATCGATGGTTTGGAGGAATTAACTATTGAAGATAACTCAGAAAGATCATTGGAGAGAGTCTAAATAAATATCAGCAGTACTGAAAGTAGCTGTACATAATGATAGATCTGTGAGATTGTAATGAATCATTTTTTCTCTATTGATTAAAATTTTATTTGTGATGAAATTCTTGAAGTCATTATTAGTTAAGATTAAAGGAATACTTGGCTCAGCAGAGCGCTGACTCTTTGTCAACCTGGCTACAGTGCTGAAAGGAAACCGGGGTTGTTATTATTTCCTTCAATCAGTGATGAATAGCTTTACGAAGGACTTTTTTTTTTATAGATCAACAAACTCTTTTTTCAGGCTAAATGAAAATCTTCTAAATTAGAGAGTTGCCATTTCCTCTCAGCTTACGGGTTATCTGCTTTAAGCTGTGCATTTGTGAGTTATACCAGGAAGTCATGCACTTCTGATTTGAGGCTTTCTTTTTCAGAGGAGCCACAGTATCCAGAGTCATACGCAGTGAAGATGTAATACTATTAACAAGATAATCGATCTCTGTGGGAGTACATTTTAGGTAGCTGCTCTGCACTGTGTTGGCATACGGCATTGAAGAAGATAATAGTGGTGGAATTATATACTTAAACTTAGTTATAGCACTTTCAGAAAAAACCTCTACTGTAATAATATTTATTCCCCACTGCTATGTAATCCATTATTGATCATTAATGATCAGACAGAAGAGATTAAATGATTAAATGCAGTCATTTTCAGCATCTACATGGATGTTAAAATCACTCATTATAATCATTTTATCTGAACTCCATCTTATCTGAAGTCCAAAATCAGATAAAAAGCCTGAGAAATCAGACAGAAACTGATTAAGGGCCAGGTGGATGATGAATAAGAACAAATAAAACTTTTTTTTGCATTTTGAAATTAGGGTCAACAAGGCTAAGAGTCCGTCTTTCAAATCAATTAAAACTTTGTCTGGGTCTTTGGTTAATAAGCTGGTGTGGAAGATTGCTGCTACTCCTCCTCCTCAGCCTATGCTTTGAGGAGACTGACAGAATGACTCTGGGGTGATTCATTCACATTAACATATTCATTCTGCTGTAACCATGTATCTATAAGTCAGAATAAATCAATATGTTGATCAATTAATAAATAATTTACTGACAGGGACTTAGAAGAGAGAGGTCTAACGTTTTACATTTAACTCTTTGGTGCAGTTGAGGATGGTATATTTTTTCTCTTTGAATTTGTACTCTTAAATAATCTTTTGCCTATTTTTGGTTTCCCAGGTTTTCCCCAGAAAGTTTCCCAATTATCTATGAAGCTCACTATGCAGCTAAACATGTCAGTCCTGGTCCACTTGGACCAGAGAAAACGATGAGTCCAACATTGTTTTGGCAAAGTTACACAGTGATTCAATATTAACTTTAGTGACCTACGCGAATTATTATTTTACAAAATCTATTTTTATCCTTAACTAGGGATGTTTCACAGTGATAACTATTTGTAAAAGTTCACCTTCTGAGCTGTCTTTGTGATAGTGTGTATGACAAGATAAATACTATACAGATACAGTGATGATGCATTTAATGTACTGAATGTACTGTAAGATGCAATAGCTCAACCATAAACTTAATGATGCTTGTCCCTATTCTGCAATTATGTAGTTTTTGAGAGATTTAGTCATTTTACTACATTCTATTATGGGTAATGTCAAATGCCACATACATTTTTTCTACTGCAGAAAAAAGAGGATTTACTCTTGCTGTTCCTCTTTTACTAACGCACAGCATGCAATAATGCAGCTTAACTATAAGGCTGAATTTACCTCGTGCAGGGACTAAGTTTTTTGCTCCTCACAAGTCCATAATTAAATGCTCTATTTCATCTTTTCCCCTCTACCAAGTCTTCCATTAGCTGCTTTATTCCCTTCCAGTGTTCAGTAACCCATTTTTATTGTATCCCTGGCTGTTGTATCTATTTTATCCCTTCGTTCTTACCTTCATAGAAATATTTCTTTTTACCTCTCTTGCTTTCACAACTGTTATATTAGTGTTAGATGTGTATCTTCTACCAGATATTTAACTCTGAGCCTCACTTACTTGTTACAAGTAAAGGAAAGGCTGCTAGTTTGAGAATTTTTAAATGGTGCTCATAATTCCACAGGGAAACACTTTCTTACAGATCTTACACAATATACACTCACTTGCCACTCCTGTGTTCCTTCCACTTCTTCCAATCACATGGCAGAAACTTGGTGCATATAGACATGTAGACACAGACAAGATGACCTCGGACTTTACCTGGTCTCATGAGTCTAAATTTCTGCTGCAACATTCAGATGGTGGGGTTTAGAATTTGGTGTAAACAGCGTGAAAGTATGGATCCATACTCCATCCATCCATGACCAACAGGTCATGCTGCTGCTGGTGGTTTGCAGGGTATTTACTTGGTACATTTTGGGCCCATTAGTACCAATTTAGCATCATTTAAACACCACAGCCTACCTGAGTATTTTTGCTGTTGCTTTACAACCACAGGATACCCATCTCATGATTACTGCTCCCAGTAGGATAAGGCACCATGCCAGAAAGTTCAGATCATCTCAAACTGGTTTCTTGATCATCACAATAAGTTAATTGCACTCAAATGGCAGGAATGGAATATTCACATCATGGATGTGCAGCTGACAAATCTGCAGCAATTGTGTGATGCTCTCATGTCAATATGGATCAAAATCTATGAGGAATGATTCCAGCAGCCTGTCGAACTTATGCCATGAAGAATTAAGGCAGTTTTGAAGGCAAAAGTGGGTTCAATCTAATACCAACAAGGTGTAACTAATGAAGTAATGTGCTGGAAGCCATCCTGTAAATCTTGCAAGTTGCAAGGTTGAGTTTCCATGAATTGGACAACAGACTATATAAAATGCGGGTGAGGTATCCAGGTCTAAACAGTGAAGCTCATGCATTACTTTTTAATGGCCAGCAGGGTGCATCTCCTGTGTAAACTGAATAGAAGTTTATAAGAAAATGAATTTACTTCTCACAGGGTGTCCTGGGTTTATGAGTCACAACCAACCCTTGCTGGACAGTGTTCAGTTGTGCTAAAAGACGCGACAGGGAGTTGCTGTTCCAGTTTCTCCAGTAAGTAAATTTTTGTTCAGTAGCCAGAATTAGCATCCCATTTAACATCACATTGAATTTTGGATGCACCTTGCTAATCGAGCACGTGTTAGCTGCGTTAATATGTGTTAATTTGTGCCTGCTCGTAATTTAGCACACTGTTATGTACGCTGTGACAAATTTGGCTTGTTATTACTGTGATAAAAGGAATTTAAAGTTTGATGAGTCATTTTAAGAGCAAAATGCTAAGTTGCTATTGACGTCTAACATTTTTCATCACACTTCCGAAGACTCTCCTCATTTTCAGGTAAATTAAATTTGGCAGGTGCTGTCCACAGGCTGATGGATCTAAATAATAAACTGGATCTTTGCTGACCTGAAATAACATTATGCGAAGCTGTGATAAGGCGGTTGCTACATGAACAGCCCCTGCAGGTCATTATTTTTAATCAGTGCCATCTTCTCACTCTGTTACCTCTGGCTTATCCGATAATGTTTATCAACAGCTATTAGGACCTGCCAATAACATTTAGCAGTGTTGCTTGAGGCCTAAATGTCAGAGATGAAATATGCTGTGCTGATTTTAGGGATGTGAAGACAGATACTTAACAGATTTTGAGTGAACAAATTTCAGTTTCGTAGGGTAATAGCTTATTACATGTTTTAGAAAGCAAACCACAGTGGAGTATGAATATTTAAGCGACTGACTGCCCAGAAAACTCAAAGGCTCATGAGTGATGGTGAGTGGAGAGTGGAAAATTTCCCCAAAAATGTGGAGAAAAGAGCACATTTTGAGAGCAGTGGTGTGTATGTGAGTGCATGCGTACGTGTGGTTCCATCCCACAGGCTAATAATCATTGCTTTTCTCCAGATGGAGGAGTGTACCCAACTCAGCAGAAGTCTTCCTGCCTCTTCGGGGCAAAGACAGTGGGGGGTAGTAGTGTGTGTGTCTGTGTGTATGTTTGTGCATGGGCATGTGTGTTTGTGCATATGGGTGTTTGACTGTATATATAATGTGAAATAGTGAACTGTCACTTATTGAAAATCCTCCAGGGCATGAGCATCACACAGGGAAGAGGGATGGGAAGCCAAATTAGAAGGTTTAGACGCATACCTTCAGTTAACAGTGCCATAGTGTGAATATCTTTTTTGTGAGTGCAGCACTAAATAACAGTATACAGTATATACCATATATACTTTTTTGTGATTATTAGCCCAGAACTAATCCCTATTCGTACATAAACATCATTATTGTTTTCAAATGTTGCTTTGAGCTTAGACAAGGATGCTCCTTCCCAGCATTTTAGTTTGTAGTGGTATTGCATTTCCAGTTCTAAAAACCCAGAGGTGTAAGAAACACTGACACAACGCCTCAGGAAAAAAATGGTGAATTTCCTTAATTTATTCAAGTCCTGCCAGCCCACATGCTAACCTTTTAGCTTTCTGTTCTGATTTGGCACAGGTGGGAATTGACAGTATTGATGCTTAAACTGAGTTGTTCAAGGAATTTAAATGTAAATCTTTTGTTAGTTGAAAAAAAAAAGATTTTTGTACAGAATAATGTACAATTGTAGACTGAAAAAAGAGGGGCACTGTTGTACAGTCAACAGCTTTGTGTGAACTTGATTATGGGGATTTATATGCACACCTCTTCATCCACCTCATCAACTCTTGATTCTGTGTTTCACTCCACATTGCAATTCATGAGAGGTGATTTTTCTTTTTTACTCACCATTATATCTTGTATGAAAAAGTGTGATGTTCCTCTTTTGCTATGAGGAAAGAGCAGCATTTGCTCTACAGCAAAGATTGTCTCTGCTCTTTGCTTAAATGTAAATACAGTATTCACAGGAGATTCTAACATTGGCTGTGCCTCTTATTCACACTGAGACTGAAAAAAATGGATTTAAATACTTTGCTGCCTACAAACAAACAAACAAACAAAAAACTGTGAAGCTACGTTTTAAAAGTTTGTAATTGTGTATCTGCTACCACTATTTGCACATGCCTTTCTTAGCTTTTGTGTGTCCGCCTCTCATGGATTGTTGTATGTACACGTTTTTGTACACAGATCCCTCTTTTTTTTTCTCAAAAAAAAAGCCATCTCAATCTCAATTTAAAGGATTTAAAAATAATTATGTTGATCATAACATACTGGAGCTCAAGTGTATTGTCAGTTGCATAAAGTTTTAAAGAAAAAAGTACTACTATAAACATGCAAAGTTATCTAATCTATCTCATTCACTGAGCAAGATTCATTGATATTCATGTCTTTTACAAACACCTTTTTTTACACAATACCAGCAGAGAAGATTTGAATTTTCAGTGAGTGAGCAGCTCTGGGCTTTGGCTGAATGACAGGTGGAAATGGGCTTCTTTCTCACTCCTGTCACAGTGCAGTCTGGCGGTGTCAAAAGGGCTACCTGTAGCAGAGATGTCCCTGAGAATAAATGGGTTACAGAACACCCACTCAGTGCTATTACTACCACTGCTTGTGGGTTGTGATGAAATTATTCAATCAGCAGTGCACTCGCATTTACCCATGCTTGCTTATACATAACACCACCTAAATTTACGCCTATGAGCACTAAAGCATAGTGATTTAGGCTGGCACATTAATCATACTGTGTGTACAGAGCAGTATCTGATAACGTTGACAGTATATTCTGTTATTTCTGTATATTAAAAAAACAAAAAACACTGGCCTCAGTCTCAACTTGCCTTGAGATAAGTTACCACATAAAACTCCTCTATCCCGCTAAATCTGAAAACGTGATATTTATTGTTTGTCTTCACAATCTGATACAAGCGCTTGTTGCTGAAGCACTTAAATGATTCACAGTAAATTGCCGCTTTTGTCTTGCCAAGTTAAGTTCCCACTGGGAGAAATGAATCACTGTGAGAGAATTAAATCTCGTCTGGTCTTCTCCTGTGCCAGAGCTATAATACCTTTTTTTACGTTATGATAATTAGTGTAGCCATGCAGAATTAGATGATGAAACAAACAAGACGCTCTCTGTTGTGTGTGTTGAACAGCTGCCCTCTTTTGGTAGAAGTGTGCACACTGCCGTTTTCTTCAGAAAGATAAAGCAGATTCTACTTCCTCTTCCCAGCATCCTTAGATTTTTAGTAATAAAAAAAAATGCAGGTAGTCTTGTTTTGTTGTAGTAAAGTATCTGACATTTTGATAGTGGTTTAGTTGAGTTTGTGGATTATACGTGTACATGTTTGAATGCTGGGTTTGAAATAGGTATTGTGCATTAGAAGGTTGCCATCTAGAGGCAGGATGCAGACAGTGCATGCAAGACACTGAGACGTATTCGCTGAACCATTTCGTAAGATGAGATGAAGAAGTGTGTGAACTGAGAGGGTTAAAGGGGAAAATACACACTGCTTTTCCTCACTACAGCCTTCTTACTCTCTTCCAAATACAAAACACACACTAGTGTAAGTACACACTGACAAATACACACGTGTGGTTGATAGACAGATACCTCAGCGGTCTCAGCAGTCCTTAGGGCAGCCAGTGGTCAGTGGTGGTGATACACTTAATGTCAGTGCGTAACTGTCAGGATGAAACACCTACTAACCGTGAGCCGGTGACTCGAGGGAGTCGATAGTCATGACTAAATTTTAGAGCACAAGACATTCTCTACTGCCAGTGATGTATTTCAATCATGTCAGCAGCATGCACTTTAAAAGGAATCGTGACAATGCATAATTCATGTTTTTTCATATCATTTGACCTTTAATTTAGAAATGAAGAAATAAAAACCTGTGGCTTCATACTTTATTTTTCTTTCAGGATACCTGTAACAGCATTTCCTGCTTCGCTGAATGCTTTATGTTCATGTGAGCTTCATTTTACCCCATGGTTCCCCTTTTCAAAAACTTGAATGCGAGGCAGACTGCTCCTTCACCTTATATATTATATATTCTGTGTCCACATTACAAGGTGAAGCTTACTGATTTACCTACATGTTTGTGCAGAGATTTAAAAGTCTCATGAGTCTCATCCACATCGCACAAGTACTTTCAGAAATTTTGACGCTGATGCAGGTGCATTCATTAATTTGAGACATTTTTAAACAATGGCAATGTGCAGCACATCAAAGAGGAGGCGTGATGCTTTGTCATCAACACCTCTGAAGCTTTTTTTTTTTCACACTTAGTCAACCAGTCCAAAGCTGTCAATTCTGCTGCAACGAGAACTGCTAATTTTAGTCACATCTTTAGTTTTGACAAGCTTTTAGGTGTTTGAGTCGTGTACATCAGCAATTAGCTGGAGACAAACAGTCCCGATTGTCTAGAAATAGAAATAAAGACCAGCAAATATGAGCCAAAAATAGATGGCTCATTTTATTTATTTATTTATCTTTGTCAGCGTGCTTCACAAAAGCTGCACTTCCCTGATAAGATTTGCCATCGCCAATCTGCTTTAGATTGCTGTAGCTCTGTAGATTGGCCATGTGACCCAGTAGCTCTGATACAGTGCAGCTCTCCCTCTGCCCCGAGACAGTGAGAATTATCAATTAGCCTTTAATCATAGCTGATAAGGTTGTTGTAGTAATAGCAAATATCATACACGTCGTGTAAAATATCTGCAGACATTTATTCCTAAGATGCTGAACTAAAAACATTAAGCTCTTACAGTTGGTAAAAAATGATGCAAAGAGCATGATTGACTGTTGTGCATTTGTGGTAGCAGAATGTGTAAAATCCAGATATCATGTAGAAAGTTGCAAACTCCTTCATACATAGTGGACACATCGGTTGAGAAGTCTTTGTTGCACTAATGCCAGGGAATGATTTGTTAATTAATGATCCTGTTGAAGATTTTGTTTGTAAGGTTACATTTTTGTAATATCCAAAAAAAGGCATACTTTCTTCACAGAGATTGAAAATGAATAAATTAAATAAATTTCCCACACAATTAGTACAGCGTATAGTATAGTATAGCTGCAGCATAAGATTCATGCTAATACATCAAAATGAACAAAATGAAATGCATCAAACCCAGAGGGAGGTGTGGTGGGTGTAGGGATGCTGCGAGGCATTAAAAATGAGTTCATGCAATAAGACAGTCACATCAACGGGCCTCTCTTTAGCATTGTTTTAAAGCCACTTTAGGGATTTTTATGCATAAATGTGACGCATGACATGCAAATTCATAAGTAGGTCGTACTCCTCTCCACATCCACAGTGCCAAATTGTTTAGTGTGCTTCCATCTTCTGTCTCCATCTGAATTCACTCTACAAGGCACAGCTTTGACTTCGCTTCATCCATTTCCCCTTTGACCACCATACAGTTCCCTCTCTTCCCATTTTCTCCATCTTGCCTTCTCTCTGTGTCTCTCCACCCCCCCCCCCCCCCCCCCCCCCCCCCCCCCCCCCCCCCCCCTCCCTTTCTTTCTCCCCCCCCCCCCCCCCCACCCTC
>VUQJ01045271.1:28378-41446 GCA_015108635.1 Andinoacara biseriatus | reverse complement strand
TCTCTCTGTGTCTCTCCCCCCCCCCCCCCCCCCCCCTCCATGCACAGAGCCAATCTTTTTCTCTTGCATGGAACCCCCTCCTATCTCCATAGTTTCAATTTCATCTTGTTCATCAGTTTTATTGGATCTTCTTGGGTTTTCCCCTTTGTCTCTCTCCCTCTCTCCATCTCCCTCCTTCTCTCTGACACTCTCTCTCTTCCATTCTCTCTGTTTTCATCTTGGAGACAGTAGTGTGCATGCAGCCTCAAATCTAAGTCACTGCCTGTCAGGCTGCTCCGTTTATGCGCTCTGCGACTCTCTTTTCCTCTCCTCTTTCCTCAGTGCTGTGCTGCACTGCATTCCTCATCTCTCCTCTGCCCACATCTCCATCTCTCCTCATTCTCGTTCTCTTTTTCTCTTTCTCTACCTGCATCTCTCTCACCCTATGCGCTCTTATCCCTGTTGTGCATTGCTGCGCTCTGCTCCGTTGTTTGGGAAAATACTCTACAGTCTGATTTTTTTCGCGCCAGAGCTGAGTGCACTTCAGCTACTGGTGGAAGAGGAATTAGATGCTCATGGTGCTCCAGGTTTGACTTACCTTGGATTTTTTGGATCTGTGTGAGCTGGAGAGGAGGAGAGGGCAGGAAAGGAGGAGAAAAGGGGCAGAAAGCTGCTCAGGTGAGAGCTTCATCTGCTTGTGGAAGTAAAAGCTTCAAGGTGGTGGTTACGGTGGTTGGGGTTAGTGGCTGATGGTTGTCCGTCAAGGGTCATGCCCTGGGACTTGCGTGCTTTTCGGCAGTTGGAGTTGGAGACCCTCTCCCATTTTTGTCCCCCTAGTGGGGCAACATTGATCCTGGTGCCGGGAGAAACTGCCGGGCACCAGTGGCTGAACCGTGAAGAGTGGACACCATGAACCAGCTGGATGCACCACGGCCACTGAACTGGACCATCAGAAAACTGTGCCATGCAGCCTTCCTGCCATCTGTACGCCTGCTAAAGGTAAAAGAACACGGGAGAGAGGAGACTGGAAAAAAAAAATAGATGCCCAGGGAGATTTTATTAAATATGTCAGGTAGCCCTCCTGCTGTCTTGATGCTTTCCAAAAGAACATAAGTAGAATGAGGTGTGAGGATTCAAAATGAATGCTGAAGAAGCTGCTGTGCTTTCTTTGGTGCATAAATCAGTGAATTGCAATGCAGTCATTAAGAAGTAATAGGGGGATAATGTTGTTAAAAATGAAGAGAAGTGTGGCAAAGCTGCCAGTGTAACACTCTCACTGGGGAGCTTAAAGGTTTTGGAAGTAGATGGATGTGCAAAGTGGATGCGCAAAGAGTGGAGGATAAAAATGGAGATGGGGGGTAAAGCGAGAGCATGATGCTACAGAGGCACACATAGAGAGTGGGATAGAAAAATGGAAGAAGTGTTGTGAAAAGAAAATGCTAATATTTAATTATTATCAAAAAATAAATAAAAAAAAGAGAGAAAGGAAAGACATCAGAGAGGGATCCAGTCTTAAAATAGCAAGAGGGTTACACAGAGGGTGATGCTGGAAGCATGAAATGTCGCCATAAAGTGAGTGAGAAAAGGGGATGTGAGAAAGGAAAAGAAAAGGTAGATGATGAACTGAGGAGGCATATCATGAGTTAGGAGAGGATTGTAGGAATGGGTGAGCGGGATTGTAAAATTGGAGGTGGCAGACATGACTGTGGAGCTTAAGGAAAGCAGTGACAACAGAATACAGTTGTTAAAATGAATTCTGCCGTGCACCTTAATGTAACAAAGTTAGAATTGACCAGGTTTCTTTGGTTTATTTGTGAATAAATGTAAAATTTGTCTTCGTGTCTGAGCATGTGTGGTTGCATTTATGTATGTGTGATTTATAGCCTCTGCAGATCTATAGTACAGTCTTTATAAAGGTTGCTTACAGACATTTGTTGCCTAAACCCTATTTTTATGCATTTATGTGCTTTCATAAGCCAGTTACAGGCACTCTGTAAGAAGGTCTATTGTTAGAGGTCTTGAATGCCTCTTCTTCGATGTCCTTTGATCTAGCTTTATCAAAGTGTCTCACAGAACAGAATTGCTGTGATGTTGAACCACACAGCCAGTGTCTGGGCTCACATAGGAATTTGCATTTGTATAGCCTAGTTCAATGAGTATCAGGCCTCAATTGAATGTGCATTAGGACCATTTGTGTGTTGTGTGTGTGTGTATTTTAACATGTGTTGTGGAACTTTATACTGTATGAGTGTTTTTTTTTAGGCAATTTTATTTCAAGAATGAAACATGTGACTTAAGAAAAAAATGCTCCAAACACCCACAAAAGTTTCAGTGAATTTATACAAATTAGTTCAGTAGATGAATGTGCTACAGTTCAGTGGTTAATCCTCGCAAAAGAGATTTTTAATCTCAAGAGTTTCACTTCTGGATCAGAAAAAAATATATACTTTTTTCCCTGTAAGCTTGAACTGACTGCAATAGATGATAGTAAATGAGACTTTTTGAATTGTGTGTAGTGAATAAGTGATTCCATCTGTTTTCCAACAGCTAAACACAATATATTTTCATCTTAATAAACAGAGACTGTATGTAAAAGATTCAAGTAGCCACCAGGTCTAAAAAGAATGGCCTATGCGAAAGTCTTTTAAATCTGCATTTCTTCTAATGACCAGCAGGGGCACTTTTCTGGCTACAATAAGAAGCCTGATTGTATAGAAATCTTTGAAGAAATGATTCTACTTCTTACTTGATTTGTGACCTAATGCTTGTGACCTAAGTTAATGCTTTCCAGATGAGTAAATGGTGAGTTTCAGATCTTTTTGAATACAGCATGATGCTCATTTTGGAAATTCTGGTCACATTTAGCGTAAAATACATGATAAACTTCAGAGTCCTCAAGTTCCCGGTCATATTCACCCATAATATCTAGTTTCAAACTAAAGATGATGGCAGCCAAAATGCCAGACTTAAGACTTCATATCTGTAGTTCACAAGCCAATAGTTGATGTCATGGCATCTATGGCTATCTTTAATATAAAGAAGCTCCAAATCTGGCAGCATCATCACCAAAGTGTTTGTTATGTTCACTCAAGAATTACTTCTTACTATTTAGACATCAACAGACACAGCTGATCCTTTTGCCTAACCTGCACAGGCACCATGGATGAAGGTATACTACAGAGGATTATGGTTCTGTCAACTAGGGAGACATCACGCTGTCAGTCTGAAATTAACCTCATAACCTGTCATTATTGCTGGAAATTTCTGCTTGAGAAGCACTTTCCTTCCAGGCCCCTCTAGCTGACCTGCCCCATGCTGCTAAATGCATACTTAAATGCATGTGTGTGACTACAATTTTTATAGACTGTCTCCAAGATGTAATAGACAGATGTGTGGGCATGTTGGTGTTTAATTATAGGTGTGTACTTGCATTTTAGCACATGCTCTTCAATTATGTGCACACATTGATATTGCAGCAAACAGGTACTAGTGCTGATATATGAGTATATGATGGAACTGTGTGAACTTTGTGGTTTGCTCAGAGTTAAACACAGGGAAGGGTTTGCTCTGTGAGGGCCCTTTGGATCTTGGGCATGTTTTGTTAATATGGAGCTTCCCTTGTGTCACACACAGTTGTGCTCTTTCACTGTGTGATTGTATGAAACCAGTTTTTAAAACAAACTATTTCCTTGAGGTGTTTAAGTTTAATTTTACAAACACAACTTCCCAAACAAGTCAGCATCATGTAAGAGCTATCACCATACGTGTCTCTCAAAGCTAACCAGTGATGCAATGCCATGTAATTTCTGCAAACGCATACAACAAACCTAACCTGCTGACACACCTCTAGCTTGTGTTTCTTTTATGGTCTGATGTGGACACAGAGTCAAAACAAAACATGGTTCCCCTATAAAACTTGGTCTTTTATGTGGACTGATGTGGAAGTGCTTTATGCTGAATATGGTTTGCAATACAGATTTAATAATATGTTTGTCTCTGTCAGAGCTTTTGTTTCCCTCTCGAAGCAGTCACGTTTCTGCAGCACTGGAAGTGTAAGCCTCGGATTTTGTGTGGACTTTGTAGGATAAAGTGTGAAAAAGGGAAATAATAATAGACAGAGAATTGGAACTGGGAAATCTTGTTTTATGTTCTGTGCAGCTTTAATGCTCAGTTTGTTTCACACATATATATTCTTTTGCTTTTTTATCTTAACAGACTTTCTTATCAGCCACATTTTGATTGCTTACTTTGTATGTTACTTTTGTTCATAAGAAAATATATAAAAAACTTTTCACTCTTATCATTAAGATAAATGTCATGTTTTCTCACCTTCTTAGGTTATCAGACAGTGTGTAAGATGTAAAGGAACTGCAGCATACGTTAAATAGTGCTCAGTTTCTGAGGTTGTTATTTTTCAGTGGTGATCTCACTCTCGCCTAAATTTTCTGTAGCGTCTTTCCCCCTCACTTTCATCATTTCTTCTTTTTTCTCCCTCTTCCCTTTTTTATTCCATTGATTCCCATAATCATAAAGCAGAGAGAACACTCCCATCTTATGCAAAATAAATGGAGGGTGGAATGTGCTGCTAAAAAAAATAAATATATCACTCTATTGCTAAAAATAAATCTATTACATAAAAAGGTACAGTGTTGCAGTGCATCTAGTTAGGCTGTGAGAGAGAGTGACTATGTTTGGGAGTTCGTCTTTTAAATAGTAAAAATAGCTTTTAGAAACAAAACGACCTGTTCTTAATGTACATTTGATACCTACAGCATACAGTATATATTTAGCCAAGGAGAAGAGTACATTCTATCACCCATAGGTGGCACCACCATTTTTTGTATCTACAGTAAATACAGTAAGGAAGATGCAATAACTCTAAGAACAAAGATTATTGTGGAACTAACTAATCATCGCCCTTTTAAATAAACTATATATGAAGCACCCTCTTACTCACACACGCACCCTTTTAGTTAGATGTCTATATTAAAGAGGTGTGTGTGTGTGTGTGTGTATGTGTGTGTGTGTGTGTGTGTGTGTCTGCACGTGCATGCAGGTGCAGACATGGACAGGTGAATAGAAGCTGTCACAGTGCTGTGAGTCCAGATAGTCAGCTGTCAATCAACAATTCAACCCTGACCTATCTGCAAACTTGACAACCCATTTACGCTCTAACTCCCCATGGCTCATCTTCTTTTATTCTCCTCTTATAGTGTGTGTGTGTGTGTGTGTGTTTTCATTATTTCACCTTCTCCTCACTTCTGCCGCAGCTCTTATTTGTTCAACAGCGTTTATGACCTTTCCAGAAACTTCCTCCCCTGTGATCCCTCTCCTCTTCCTCCTCCTCCTCTTTCTTCCTCACAATGATCTGTTTCTGCCTCTGAAGTGTTTACAAAGCCTTCAAAGACATATATGTGTGTATACAGACATGTGTGTCTGTGTTGGAAAGGGTGGGGGGAATATCCTCCTCTGGGATCTCTGGTGAGAAGAGGATCCAGAAAGTGTGATGATCACCTAATGTTCTGTGAAGCATCATCTTTTTACACACACACACAAAGCCGTTCAACACACACACACACACACACACACACACACACACAGTTACACATATGCTCTGTTGGTGTTGTACAACCACAAGCCGAGCGGCTTTATCACTGCTTAGGGATTGTCGCCTTTGTTTCCTCAGTACAGAGGATTCAGCTCTCTCCTCCACATCTCCTGCTTTCTTTTATCCCTCATCTCCAACCTTGTCACTCTCCATTTCTCTCCCCTCCCCACATCGCCCTTTTTTTTCCTAACCTTCACCTCTATTTCACCATCCTCCTCGCTCTCCCTTTCTTCCTGTTCCTTCATCCCCACATCTGAAACGGTGGCGACAGCTCTTATTGGTTGTGCCAACAGAATCAGAGAAACAGATAGCCAATAAGCTTTCAGGCTAACAGGGTCACCATTATCCATGAAGCAGTGCAATTACGCTGCTGTCTACAACCCTGCAATGTACGCATATGTCATATTATACCTATTCTGCACGTTACAACTGTGCATGAGCATCCTTCTTGTCTGTAACAATGTATTTATTTTTTAGGGGCTCATATGGATATGATGTCAAAAACTTAAATGATTCCACATTTCCTTTTTGTCTTTATTTTGCAATATGCACATTTATATAATATATAATTAAAATTTTAGAGAGTGTGAATGAAATTTAATGTACATTCAGAATCAGTTTTATGCATTCAGGTCAAAGCTATGTACATATTCATCATAAATTCTCCCCATGTGAATCCAGCACCATGCTGCTCTTCAAAGACTGCAGGAGGAAAGCTGTTACACTGCTCCCCTCCCCCTTCTTTCTCCTTCCAACTTGTTCCTTTTCTTGCTGTTTACTTGCCACACAGACAGTTATATATTTGCACCAGGCTCAGTCAGTCAGTCAGTCAGGCTGTGTTTGGCTGTGTAAATTACACAAGTTTTCTTCTGTGGGGTGATGTGGCCTTTTCACTTGCCACTGCCGCCTTGCAATAAAAAAAATTAGAATGTTTAAAATGCTAAATTTCAACCTTCAGACAACTGCACTGTGGATTATTGGGCAACATCATGATTTCTGGGCCTCTCTTGTGGCATTTGACTGAGCGTCAGGCCTAATTTGCATCATTAGATTCTCTCAACTGTGGAATAGCTTTGACCTTCCTCCATCATTAGTGACAGAGTGAGACAGAGTGTCCCTCTTACCTCCCTCCCTTCTGCTCTTCTCCTCCTCCTCTTCCATCCATCACACTCACTTCTTTACGGTCCTCCATGTCCATTATCTCTTCCCCTGATACCCAAATCTATCCTTCACTCATATTGTGGTGATATTATGCAGCTGTACACTTATCTTTTTCAATTCCCCCTCCCCGTCAGTTGGTTTTCATCACACTTCTTCCTGCACCCTTCGTATTTGCAGTGGAACATCAAGGAAGTGTTGGCTATCTTTCTTTTAAATTCCCTGTCCGGCTTTCACCTATCTTAACAAGCAGGAGAATTGAATTAATTTCCTTTCTTCTGATACCAAAAGGGATGTAACAACACACTCACACACTAAAAAGCACAGGGTGAAAAAGAGGCTGTTGCTTCTCAGGTGAGATGTCTCCAGGGAAATGTTTTCCTTCACACGAGTCACCTAGTTATCATCGCAATCTGCAGCCACACCGTTGGCGCTGACAAGAAGACGTGATTTCACTTCCCAATGACCAGCCCCTGGGATTGCCCCACCATCTTGTTATGTGGAAAGTCATTAGCCTTTAGAAAGGAAATTACACCAGAAATGAACTCCCTTCATATCCCGTCTAGAGCGTGGTAATGAGAAACGCGATGACAGAGTCTCCTGTTTGCGCCAAGGAGAAGTTTGTCCATCAATCTGAGATCTCATTTATCACAGTGACCCACAAAATACTGCAATGTCATGTAAAATCATGGCAGATACACACTGTGCAAAAAAATTAATGGGGAAATACCACCACATAAAGCTGATGGCGGAGCTTTGTTTTTTTGTGGTTTTTTTTGGAAGCATGTGTGAGATAATTAATGAGTCATTTCAATCCACACCAGTAATAAGGCCACAGATCCCCAAAGGGTGAGACTAATTCAGGGCTGCTCGGTCACTTGTCATTGTGTCACTCAAAATGATTTAGTGTGTGCTTTTTTTGATAAGACAGGTCATGTTTGATTAAATTATTTCATCACTCAGCTTCTTCTTCCAAACTTGCACTATTGCTAATAGTGCAATAATCTCTCCCCTTCATGGTTAATTACACCCGAGGTTTAACAATTGCCATGCTAAATGCTTTTCCTTGATGCACTCATAACATGTAAACACAGGCTTATTCCTGTGTGCACAGGCACAATTTGTGCATCTCTGTGCACCTTCAGCAGTGCAAGTACCAGACTTAATGGCTTGTAAGTCATCAGTCTGGATGTGGCATGTGTCCAAACGTCTGATCTGCGGAGCGAGCTCTTCGTTGTTCCTGAAAAAACATTATGGTTCATACACGGAGCGCTGACCAGCATGCAGATTATTTCACCAATATCACAGCAACTCCTCTCACACTGGATATGAGAATTAAAGTTTGAGTCTTCACATCATTCAGCATGAAGAAACTGTAAATATAGGCTCCAACCTGCTCAGTAATCAGGCAAGTCCAACACTGAATAACAGGGCCAAATTGTTAAATGATTATGTATAATGTGTAAATATATGTGCAAGGAAAACCTCACACTTGGGTAAACATCTTAAAATGCAACGCTAATGTTCATAACCCTGTGATAGGCAGCAGTTTTTGTGATTCTAATTCATTGTTTGCATGTTTAGCAACCCTGTTTAAGGTGCCTGTATATAAGTTTTTTGCGGTGTAAACCGATCCACTCCCTTTTTTTAGCCCTGGCATTCTACTAACGTCTGCTGACTTACTGGAAAAGGAGATTTATGATAACCCCATGACCCCTGAACCTCCAGATCACATTGCATCATTAGGAACAACAGTAGACTGAATGTCAGTGAGTCAACTGAAAACCTAAAGAGGTTGAGCAGATGCGCACCTGAGCACACCTGAGCAGAGACCATATGGTGGCAGGACAATCTAATAAGACTGTCCTGTGTTGTTAGCACACATCTGCTTGTGTGTGTGTGTGTGTGTGTGTGTGTGTGTGTGTGTGTGTGTGTGTGTGTGTGTGTGTGTGTGTTTTTCATGTGTCTGTGCTCTCAGTATGTGTAGCCATGTGCTCAGGGTTGAGCCAGAAAAAAGCAGGTCAAAACACCGCAGGGTGTGAAAATCATCAGAATAGCTACAGCTAATTAAATGTGCCATGCCTTTGAGGAAAACAAAAAGATTCATGTTCACTAAAAGTGAGCACTGGCTGAAATGCTCTTTGTTTTCAAAGCATTTCATTTTTGATGAGACAGAATAGCCAGAAGAACATGTAGCCTCTTCTGTTCCAGTATCCAGTGGATGGATATTAATTATTTACTGGTCTCAGAAAATTGAAGTACTTACATTTTAAATTTGCTGTACTTTTCCAGTCTGCTGGGTGTTCTGATCAACAAGCTTTCCTACGACAGAATATTTTTAAATTAAATATAAATTATTATAATTATCCAGCAGCTGAGTGGCACACAGGATGAGGGATTCACTCCTCCTCGTTGCTCATGTTCATCACATGAACAAAAATGTCAAACTGGGTTATTTTTTCATAGTCTTTTAAATAACAATGAAGGTCAGCTGCACAGAGGAATAATGTATTAAAATTTGCCTGTAGCAAAAATATGTTATTGGGACAGGTTTGTTTACGTTTGGTCTCTGGATTTGTACACAGGGAGAGTTTAAATGTTAAGCCTGGCTCATTCAGGACATAACAAAGAGGGAGGATTCACAGCAACAGTCTCAGCTAGGTCAAAATGTATTCATTTTAACTCAAAGCCAAGCTCAAAAAGAACAGCTCTGTGGGTGCTTACACAGAACATGTGGCATAAACAAAGGATAAGTCCAACACAATTAAATGAAAACAAAACTGGATGCCAGAAAGACACCAGCCTTCCAGGTGGAGGGACAGCGAGAGAGACAGCCTGGGACGAAACCAGCTTATGTAGACCCTTAAGCAGATGAAGATATTCCTTAGTGAGGAAGAAGCAAGACAAGGGCCAAACAAGGGCCAAGGGCTGTCCCATAAAATGTAACTGTATTATTACTAAAGTCATTAAAACTTATAAATGAGTCAAAGTAATCTGAATATTTTTGATGTGGGGAACATAGGATTTCAGCCCAAATGTCTTCAGCTAGACAAAAATAGCTGATAATGACAATATCTTTGTGCTAGTTTCTGTTCATAAATCATTTTTTGTTTTGTTTTGTTTTGTTTTGTTTTGTTTTGTTGTGTTTTGTTGTGTTGTGTTTTGTTTTGTTTTGTTTTGTTGTGTTGTGTTTTGTTTTGTTTTGTTTTGTTTTGTTTTAGTGACTTTAGATTTGTATAAATTTGAGCTTCTCATAAAGAAACCACTAAAAAAAATCAAGTTATTTTGTATGATAAGATGAAAGAATGTGTATATTAGTTAATCTGCAATCATGATAAAAAAAGAAAAGACACCCTCTTTCAGTTCTAAGGGTTTATGTATTGGGACATAATAAAAAAAAAATCATCTGGTCCTTACCTGGTTATAAAGTTGAACAAATACAACCTGAGATGAACAACAGCACATGACATATGAAACATGACAGCCTTAGCTTTGATTTTTGATGTGATTTTGAATCCAGCCCTCAGTGGGTTCTACATCATTTTTTACCTCAACAAATCACATAGTGTATGTCAGTGAAGATTTTCAACATTCCATGAAGATTTAATGTGTGATGTAAGTGTTCCTTAATTATTTTTTTTTAGCAGTATATGGAAGATTGTCACAGAACAGCAACAGATGGGACACAACAGGTCTGCAGATGAATTCATGTTTGTTCTACTTTAGAAGAAAACAAACAGCATTTGAAGTGATTCACAGGATGCTGCGGTGTTTTGTTTTTCCCTTTAATCCCAGCCTCCCTGTGTGTATATTTATCACAGTTGTCAAACAGGACTGTCTTCAGCTTTCAGATTACAGACAGAAACAGGAAGAGGAAACAAAGGCAGAGGAGGAAAATGAGATGGAAGCAGTCCCTGTGTGTGTACATGTGTGCCTGTGTGTGTGTGTGCGTGTGCGTGCGTGTGTGTGTGTGCGTGCGTGCGTGTGCGTGTGTGTATATGTTTACATGTAGGATTCCAGCTTAATCTATTTTGGGTGCACGAGGGATTTCACAGAACGGCTGCCGCGAAAGCCGAGACACTGAGAAATACTTAGCGCTTACTTTCTGCTATGAATACTGTCAACCAATTTTCATTCTTTACGATTTTCAGTTATTACTGTAATCTGACCAACTAGACACGATCAGCTGCAGCACAAGGGATGTCGATTGTTTTGACGGGTGGATTTATCATGAAGCACCTACAGAATTTGTCTTTCAGGTCTCTTCTGCAGCCAGCACACAATACAGCAGAAAGAATTGATGTTCAGATATAATCACTTCAGAGGACTGAAACCAGCCCACACTCTCTCACTTTCTCTCTTTCTCTTTTTCTCTCTCTCTCTGTCTCACACATACACACTTCATTAATGTTTATCATGGACTGGTTGATCTGTACTGAGCTGCTCACTCACTAAAACAAAAGAAAAATAACAAACCCAGTATTGAGTCAGTGCAAAAGGGAAAAAGTCTCATGAGACATCAAAGTAGTGGGTCTTTCACATTATGCATGTGCACGGCGACACTTTACATGCAGTATTTACTTGTTTAAGTGCCACAAGAACGGAAAAACAACTACACATCAGATACTGAAAAAAAACAAGTGAGATGTGTCGAGACCTGTGAAACCAATGGTAAAGCTAACTCCTGGTTTGCATTATTAATTCAGGCTAAAGACATATCCACTTCACATTTGAAGCTTTCATGATCCATTATACACTGTAGTCAAAAATACCATGTTTCACATTTGTTTGATTATATCTGAAGTGTCATTTGCCTGGGATCAGATCCAAAGATATTAATACTGGAAAAAGGGTCCATGTATTCTCTTGTGTTTAAATAATGTGGGGCCCCAGGGGGGCTCAGCAGTTGAGCGGGCGACCACGCACACCGTGTGGAGGTGCAGACAGCGCAGGCTCGAGTCCTGACCCAGTCGCCCCTATCCCTCCTCCCGCTACCCTGTCTCTCTCCACTGCAAAGCTGCCTAAATAATAAAAACAACTTTTAAATAATGTACGCATAAGTTAAACATATGCATACATTAAGAAGTGATTCAGATTACTTTCAGCTGTTTTTAGCGTTTGATCCCTTGTGTTTGTGGCTGTCGACATAATGTAAATAGATTTACAAGGTCACCTTGTGGATTAATAAGTCAGTCTTCTATAGCATACATACCCTCAATATACAGAGTTAAGAGTACTCATGTTAATATTCAAGTCACGGTCATTTATTAATAAATTTTTAAAAAAAAACATAGTAAAATAGTCACATAGCTAGATGTGCCTGTGTGCCAGTTTTGGTTGTTGAACTCCTAATGGTGTAGGAGGAGTTTGCATGAAAACAAAACAGATTTTGCGTATTATTTAAAAATAAATAAATAAACTGGAGTGGAAATGTTAGAAACTTGAAAAAAAAAGTGAAATTATCCAAATTTTAAAAAAAATCTTGGCTGACGTGTGACAACGTGCAAAAGAAATGTACTTAAGAAATCACTTGAGGCAAGAATCGTGTTGAGTGTCCACTTAGGATATTTAAATGGTGACAGAAATCATCAGCCTTTCCAGAAAAGGCATCAAATCTGTGTAAATGTCACTTATAACTGCTCAACAGAGCATAAAACTATCACAAGTTAAAACTTTAGGAAATCATTCAAATAATAGCTGAACCTGTAGCTGGAACCAGGTCTGCACCAAGCGCTCACTGTGGTCTGTGGCTTGATCTTCTCACACCTGAAAAGTAGTGACGATGACTTTTTAACCATTTCCTTTGTATTTAGGTGAAGGACAGCCCTACCATAAACATTCTGTGGCTATTCTCCAACTAATTGACATTATGTTTCTATATTTTATGGATTAGCTGCATGTGACTAATCACTTTAAGCACCTTCTGTTGCACCGAGTGAAACTGATACAGACTAAAACTATCACTGTCACAGCATTCGCCAGTCTGCAGTGCTCGTCACCTCTCACTTGGGTCTCAGTGTTGCTGAAGTTCAAAGTGAAAGCATGACACACACACACACAGAGATGAAACGACCTTTTGGGCTCATTCCCTTCTAATCCATTTAGCGTTGTCTACCTTCTGCCCACACACCAACACAGACAGCTCCTGTCTGAAATTAGGGACATTAATGGTGTTGGCATTTGGTGTGTGTGCGTGTGTACATGTGTGCCTGTGTGTGTGTGTAGTCTTTTTTTACCAAACAGTTGTTGCAAGATTTAGATTATTTTTGGCAAGATGAAAGTAAATAGTTTTTTGAAAACGCTGTTTGAGGACTGGAAGAGAT
>VUQJ01045270.1:6048-20787 GCA_015108635.1 Andinoacara biseriatus | reverse complement strand
AATCAAGTAACTGTGAACAAGCAAATTCATGTTGATTTTGAGGAATTTTGAGGGAGAACAACAGAAACTACGCTCACGTCACACTATTACATACTGAAACTATAAGTCATGATGTGAGGTTAATAATAGCCAGAATCTCTCTTTTTTTCACCTTACAAGTCTTTGCGAGTGTGTTTTCGTGGCACAATGTGGTGAAGCCTAATGTAGGAAAATCCACGCAGGCTGTTTTAACTCTCTTACTCTGCAAGCCACAGTCACCCATTCAAACTCACGTTCCTAAAAGCACACGCAGTCTTTATTGTTGTCATTGATTTCAGAATTTTATTGTTTTATTTTGGCCAGAATGATTTTGCTTTTTAATCTTATTACTTCATTCATAAATATGCATCCTGGGACAATGCTGAAATGGAAACAGAGGATCTCTTTTCACCATGTTATCTCTTTGTTTTTGTCCTGTGTGTGCAGTCCAGAATACTATAGATACTTTAACAAAAGGTGCTCTTAATACATAAAAAAAACATAAAGAAGTGAGGTCAGTATACTACACCGAAATGTTCAATTACTAAAGTTACTAATAAATGTGTTTGTTTGTGTTTCATCGTCACTCATCACCTTCATTCCCTCCTCTGTCCTCTAGTGCCACTTGCTGTTTGATTCGCTGCAGGACTTGGTGGATCACATCAATGACTTCCATGTCAAGCCTGAAAAAGATTCTGGGTACTGCTGTCAGTGGGAAGGCTGTGCTCGAAATGGGAGAGGCTTCAATGCCAGGTGCTGTGTGTCAATCATGCTATCAGTAACGTCTTCAAACAAATTATGTTTTATTTTCTGGCCTGGTATAAACTAACACCTCTGTGTTCTGCTCTTTATGGTGTAAATAATACCAGGCACTGAGTGCAAAAGATAAAGCTGTTTCCAGGTTGCAAACATATTCATACCCCTTCAACTTTTTCACATCTTGTCACCTTACAACCACAAACTTAAATGTATTTTATTGAGACCAACACAAAGTAGCACATAATTATGAAGTGGAATGAAAATGATAAGTGGTTTTCCAAACTTTACTCAAATAAAAATCTGAAAAGCGTGATGTGCAAAAGTATCCAGCCCCCTATATCGATACTTTGTAGAACCACCGTTCACTGCAATCACAGCTCCAAGTCTTCATCCTTCATCATCCTGTGCTCTGATACCCCAAAATAAAATCCAGTGAAATACATTGCCTTCAGAAGTCACTTAAGTAGTGAATAGAGTCCATCTGTGTATAATTTAGTCTCAGTATAAATGCACCTGTTCTGTGAATGCCTCAGTGGTTTGTTAGAGAACACTAGTGAGCAAACAGCATCATGAAGATAAAGGAACTCACCAGACAGGTCAGAGATCCTAAGGAGCACTGTTCAATCCAATATCCAAAAATGGAAAAAGTATTCTACAACTGCAAACCTACTAAGACATGGCCATCCACCTAAACTGACAGGCCGTGCACCCCACAAATCTGGCCTTTATGGAAGAGTGGCAAGAAAAACATTGTTGAAACATTGTTGAAAAAAAGACATAAGAAGTGCTGTTTGCAGTTTGCCACAAGCCATGTAGGGGGCACAGCAAGCATGTGGAAGAAGGTGCTCTGGTCAGATGAGATCACCCTGAATACACCATCCCCACTGTGAAACATGGTGGTGGCAGCATCATGCTGTGGGCATGCTTTTCTTCAGCTGGCACAGGGAAGCTGGTCAGAGTTTACTCAAATAATGGAGCTAAATACAGGCCAATCCTGGAAGAAAACATATTGGAGGCTGCAAAAGACCTGAGACTGGAGAGGAGATTCACCTTCCAGCAAAACAATGACCCTAAACATACAGCAAGAGCTACAGTGGAATGGTTCAGATCAAACAATATTCATGTGTTAGAATGGCCCAGTCGGCGTCCTGACCCAAATCCAATTGAGCACGGACACTCTATCCAATCAGAACTATTTTGCAAAGAAGAATGGGCAAAAATCTCAGTCTTCAGATGCGCAAAGCTGGTAGAGACATACCCCAAAAGACTTGCTGCTGTGATTGCAGCAAAAGGTAGCTCTACAAAGTATTGATATAGTATTGATATATATCTTGAAGATGTTTCACATCTCAGCCGAAAGGCTTCCTTGAACTGAAGTCTTGTGGATGTAGGAAATAGAAATGGGACTTGACACAATACAAGCGAGGGCAGGAAAACAAACACAAGGAATTAACCATAATTGCAATTTATACTGGAAGCAGAACTGAGACTCGATTTTTAGTAACCTAAAGCACAAAACTCAAAATGACCAGAACTAAGAAGAAACTAAACAAGAAATACAAAAGAAAATCTAAACCATGAGCAAATACACAACACATGACCAAAAAAAACAAAAAAAACCAACCCACAAAACACTTGGCCAAAGGCCAAGACATCAGCAAACACATCAGCAGCCATGCTTGAAATAAAGCTACATATCTTGTTTGTAAATCTTTATTTGATGTGTTATGATTTCTAGGTACAAAATGCTGATTCATATCCGTACACATACCAATGAGAAGCCACACCATTGCCCCACCTGTAACAAGAGCTTCTCACGTCTGGAGAACCTGAAGATACACACTCGCTCACACACAGGTGAGTTCACAGTTTTTAAAAAATGCGCCAAGACTGCTTTGAAGGAAAAGTGTGATGTTATTCCTAGTTTTTCTGATGCTAACCATTCCCATCAAAATATCAAAATCAGCAATGACTTAGTCTTAGTAAGAAGTACTGGCTGTTCATCAAAAGCTGCACAGCTGGATTCTCTTTTCCTACAAATTTTAAGAAACACAGAAGTCAGACAATGTTTATACTGTATATTTGTTCATACCCATTAGCTTGGGCTCTATAGTTTATTTTCCCAGCTGTCGTGCTGTATCGGCAAGGATCCTGTAACTGGAAATACTCCCCTATCAACACACTACATAAAGTTTGATAAAAACACAGCAGCTTTGGCAGTTTTAACATATATTTCATGGAATTCACCAGGTGGCAAAAACACAGTTCCAAACGAATCACATTGATGCTTGGAATGTTTTTATTGCCCACATTATTTTTAACCTACAACCACTGATTTCTGGCCAGTTATAGCTCAGTCACATTTGCATTTGTATTGAATTTTCCCGCATTTGGTGACCGATTGTAAGTAGTCACCTTGTGGTTGACCAGTTAGTCAAGTAGTCACCCAGAGGTTGAGGGTGTTGCACACTCAACCTCTGGGTGACTACTTTCAACCACAAGGGGATTGCACAGGTTTTATGGAAGTAGGCAACCTGTCTCCAAACAATTGCACTCTGACTGCAAGCAGTCTCAGACAGATTGATGAAGGTTTGCAAATAACTGTCACCTAATTTATAAATGCAGACAGATTGCAAACATGTTGCACTCAATCTGAGTCAGTCTGTGTCAATAAGTGCAACTTGTCTGAAAAGGAGTCTGTAACAGACTTGGTTGTTTTATGGTCAAACAACGACTGAGCTATTTGGCCACAATGATAAGAGGTATGTTTGGAGGAGTAAAGGTGAGGCTGTCAAATGTATGTAATACAAATTAACTAAAAATAATACCAGCTAAGCTCGTGTGGCTGGTAAATATTATAGATTTAGACAATAGATAGTGTCAGATTATGTGCGAATAACCAAACTGAATGAAGGGCTGGGGCATAAACAGCAAAGCCACATATGTATTCAAGCTTGATCTTTGATTTCACCTGTAACAGTTGCTTTGACACTGACAGACAAATAAATGCACACGCAACACCTGTAAGACTTTAGACTGATGACAGACACACACCTATTTATGACAACACCAGCTCCATTCTTGCACAAGGTTCCTTCAAACACATAATTTTGATGACTTATGTAACTGGCACTGAGTGCTGCCATGATCCCTCCCCATCTCTACTGTAATGTTCAATTTTGTGAAGCCTTTGACGTCGCATTTACTGCTTATTTTTTCATGTGCGAATCATAATTCCTAGGAAAGCCTCCTTCTTCTCATTGACACATAAACGATTTGTAAACCACACAGCAAACAGGATCTGTTTATTCCAGCGCCTACATGTTGAGAAGTCTTTCCACACCCACAAATGAAATACGGGACCAGTCAAAACTTTGGACACACTCAAACACTGGTGCTGTATGTGCACTTTACATAAACCCTGTTCAAATATACTTCAAACAAAAGGAAGTACCGGTTAAAAGTTTGGACACTCGCAGGATTTTGACCAATACTGTATTTCTGCAGATATAGATTTGCAGCAAATGCTTTAAATATTTTATGCCTCTTTAAAGTTTTAAAAGCATTGTGTGGATCTCATTTGCTGACTTAGATATCTTTTCCAATCACAGTAACGAGCGTCTTATTTTCACAGTGAATTTGTTGCCTTGTCACTTGTTCTTTGTCAAAATAAACCGTCTTCGGGTATCTGTTTGTACTTGTTTGCACTTGTCGTCTTCAAGTAAAGTCTCACGCTAGAAAATAGGGCGGGGACCTCCTCCAGATTAGGAAAAAAAATGCTGTTTGCATGGAATTATGTTTTTGCTGGTTGCACTGAATGACGGAACCTCTGTCATCTGCTCAGAAATTCACTGTCATACTGAATGAACATTTGCCTTTCTTTGCTTTTCCTCACAAAGCCATGGCACATCACAAATTTTAAGAGCTTTAAAAATTTTAAGAATTTTAAAGGTTTGAAAGCACAAACTTCTCTTGCTCTGTTTTCAAATTAAATTATTTTCTTCCCCCTCAGTTTTTTCTTTGTTTCTCTTTTCCTCCAGGGGAAAAGCCGTACATCTGCCCTTATGAAGGCTGCAGCAAGCGCTACTCCAACTCCAGTGACCGCTTCAAGCACACTCGCACCCACTATGTGGACAAGCCTTACTACTGCAAGATGGCAGGCTGTCTGAAGCGCTATACGGACCCCAGCTCCCTGCGTAAGCACATCAAAGCCCATGGGCACTTTGTTGCCCAGGAGCCAGGCACTTCAAGCAGGTCGGGGGCAGGGCTGGGCCTTCCTGGCCACCAGAGTCCCACTGAACAGCCCTCTGTAAGCGGAGCTCCTGTCATCATGCCCGGGGCTGCTGCAGCTCTGCTTGGGGGCTTTGGGACCTCCTTGCCACTCTCTGCTTTCTGCCATGCCAGAGCCCTAGGCCACCATGGGGCACCACTCTTTTCCATGGGTGGAGGAGGAAGCATGGGACCGCTCAGCCTGTCAGACTCCCCACTGTTGCGCTTTGGACTGTCAGCTGTGTCGATGTTCGGATTGGGGGCTTTGGGAGGTCTGGCGCAGGTGGCAAGAAGGGAGCCAGAGGACGGAGAGGAATCAGAGGAAGGAGAGGAAGGGGAAGTGCTGAACCTCTCTGCAGGGGTGGAGCCGAGACGAAGTGACGCTTTGTCCTGGGTGGTTGTTCCATCAAGGGCGCTACTCCTTAAACCAGCTGTTGTCAGTTAAAATGAGCCCTCAGCAAGTCACAGAACCAGGGAGTTTTATTTTTTTCCAGCCCACCATAAATTAGCAGGGTGTCAGATACCATATTGTCAGAAGTCACTGGCATCTCACAGGGATACGCACAAGATGTCCCTTAGGGGTTTGTTCATTACCGTGGACTTGTAATGAACAAACCGCGACGGGGCCTTTTTGTTCTGTATTACAGTAAGGTTTTACACCATGCATGGTTTAACTGTCTTAACTTTGAAAAGGTCAGTTCACCCATATTGCAAAGAGAAAAAAAAAAGGCAGCTCGCTAACGGGAGCACACAGACCCATTTTGCGTTTTCTGACATTGACCTCAGATACCGTATTTTTCGGACTATAAGTCGCTCCGGAGTATAAGTCGCACCAGCCAAAAAAAGCATAATAAAGAAGAAAAAAACATATATAAGTCACACTGAACTATAAGTCGCATTTTTTGGGGAAATTTATTTGATAAAGTCCGAGATCAAGAACAGACATTTCATCATGAAAGGCAATTTATAATATTAATGGGTTAGAGAACAACAGGCCGAATAGGGGTTTGGTACGCGAACGGTACGCGAACATAACACGTTCAGCTACATGATGCATAGACAACAAACTGAGAATGTTTCTGGTGTGTTAACATTAACAATTCTTCAGATAACTAGAGCATAAAGAGCATGCTAACTCCGGTGATGGGTTCAGATCATTTTATAAAAACAAGGAACAAACACACAACCCTTATTTTACTTGCAAGGGAAGCCGTCCTCTGTGTCCCACAGGACACACAGGAGGGATCTTCACCGAGCCCTGCCTCCCGCAGCTTTTATTCACACACATGCATACAATGAAAGTCACATGACTGGTGTTTCCGCCCAGTTACAGTCAGCAGTACTTTTCCAGTATACCCTATGTGAGCTCACACAACCTAGATGTCTGCCCTTTCATTTACATATGTGTGTGAGGTGTGAGGAGGTGTCCTTTGTTTTAGGAATTTCTGTGTGTGTGTGTGTGTGTGTGTGTTTCTGTGGGGGATGTGAACAGGACTGCCTCCAGGGATGATGGCAGGCATGGAGTTGAAAATTTATAATTTACACATATAAGTTGCTCTGGAGTATAAGTCGCACCCTCGGCCAAACTATGAAAAAAAGTGCGACTTATAGTCCGGAAAATACGGTACATATCTCTATAATCGTATACGAATGTGGGAGCCTCTGTGTAAAAAGTTTTGCTATTTGAAATAGTCTTGAGAGCTTGATAAGAGAAGGCATTTGGACTTCTTTAGGTTAGTGAAGACGTTTCACCTCTTATAGGAGAGGCATCACCTGTTCTAAGAACAAAAGGTGGAGAGTCCCAGGTAATTCATCCCTGGTGGGGGTTATCTCCTTTGGAGGTGGTCCTGAAAGTTGTTGACCCACTACTGATTATGTGAGTTGTAACATGAGCCAAGGTGTGAAGCAAGGTGTGAGTGGGGGTTGAAGTGGCCGGGAAGGGAGATCAAGACTGCATTGACAGCTGGTGTTATCAGCCATCACCTCTGTTCAATGATGGTCCTTTACTCCACTCCACACATCCGTCTTCTTGGTCCAAAATGTGAACACTGGCTTAACTGAAAGTTTTATGATGAAATAATTTCCAATGACACGTCTAAGGATAGCAGGAGGATAGCGTCAAGCGCGGCATTTCGAGTTTGTCCGGTTTAACTGCTCTATTTCTGGTTTTAAACCCATGTATGATGAGCAAGAAAACCAAAGGCATGCTCATACAGTAGTGACAAGTCCTTAAAGTATACCCACCTGTATTGGTTATTTTACTCTAAATCTGACCATAATTTACCCAGTTAATATCATGCTGCACTGAAAAAGACTATAAACTCACCAGGAATGTGTTTACTGATCTAGACTTAGGCTCATTTTGTCGTGGACCCTCTTCTTGTCAACAGAAAAAACAAGTTAAAACGTTGGCTTGCCCCTTTATAAACTCAGCTTTTTTTTCACGAGTGTTTAGCAAATAATGTATAGTTAAGATGACTATCGAGGTAATATTTATGCTTGCTAACCATTAGCATGTAAAGTGTCCATGCTAGCATGCTGATGTCATCATTTATCTGGCTGAAAAGTCTGTAACAGCTACAAAGAGCCTCTAGCCTTTCATTAGACTTGTCTTGTTAGAGGGTTTAAGAGCCTTACATATTAACCTCAGTTTAACTACAAAGAGAAACAAAACCACACGGTTGCACAGCTAGAGACCACGTAAATGAGGGAATATCTGTAATTTGGGTGAACTGAGCCTTCGGTATGCCCCGACTCACCCATCTTCGCCTACACCTCGATTTTACAAATGTTTTTTCAGCAGACAATCTCCTGGATTTGATTTTCCAAACCTGCTAAGCAGAAACAGCTGGCACCTTGACCATTGTGTAGTTTCTAAGCTTGACACCCCCCCACTGAGTGGCTCCGCTGACTCAGATTTTTTGCTCATCAATGAGGCCGGGAGGAAACCAGGATTGTGGGGAGCAACAAGAAATGCAGTGCATACACAAAGATTTTCATGTAACACTAAAATACACAATGCGGCACTCCATTAAGAACTACCTTTGTTACATTTTATTTTATTTTAGCAAAGCTGTTTAAACAATATGTGTATGAAATGCAATTGTGTGTTTTTGTAAATGGATTTTGCACAGCTGTCGGCCTACAGATTGTACTTAAGTCGATTTGGATTCAAAAGCTTTGACTCAGTCTCATTGTGTAAAGGTTTCTATGGTTTCAGTTTGGTACATCAGCTACTAGGTGCAATACGTACTCCCGAGATACCCCCCTCACTTGCTTCATTTCCCAACCAACAGCAAACAGAACAATTGCCTTGCATCCAACCCCCCGAGGGAAGCGAAACCACCAGAGGCCTCATGCTACACGGGACAATTCCAGTAGCCATCTCACCGATTTGCACGTTGAAACATGCTCAGTGTGTCTCTCAGCTCCGCTGCTTTTGCTGTTTATTTTAGCTCACATTTGGAACACAGTGATGTGTGACTATATGGTTGACAATGTGATTTTTCTAGTCGCAAGAAGAAAAAAGTGAATGATGGGACTCCTTTGCTTGCAGTTTATCCCTGCTTAGTGTTTGCTGTATTAATTACTCCAAGACAATGGTCTCAACAGGATCAGCCCTGCCTTTGAAATAACTGATGGAAACATTCCAGTAAGCAGACAAAGGTGTGTATACAGCAGTAATGATTACACATTTGCTTTAAACAAACACTGAGATGGGACATGAGAAGAAACAGTCAGTCTGTCTGTTAGGGGAAAGGAAGGATAAATGTTTGACGATGGCCACATGTGGCCAGGATCTGTTGCTCTATCTTGTATTTCTGTTTGCACATCCTGATCAGTATTTCAAAGGTACCCAAGTAAGTGCCTTGTGTTTCAGCTGAAATATATCACTCAGTATATGGAACATATGTACTCAGATGTAAAGTGAATAATTATACTATTTTTTTTAAAATACATTTTTAGAAAACCTTAAACTTTTTAAAGGTTTGACAACAGATGTGACTTTTACATCAGGGCCGCTGCAACACCTTCCAAGGACGTCACCAGTGTCTATGACGTTGGCAATGACTCAATGTCAATAAACACAATAAAGGAGAGGGTGTAACATCACTGAGTGTGGTTTTTTTTTTTGTGTCATAACATTTTATTTACTTTAGAAATTTGACCAGAAGAACAAAAATAATTTTTTTTTCATGTCCGCTCTTCTTCTCTTTTTCCCTGCTCACAATTGGAGTTTGCTTCGGGAGATTCGCTTCCTTGAGAGACACTATAAGCCAGTTAGCGTCTATGTAGCAGTATGAGTTGGGGAAAAAAGCAGACAAGCGAGTTTTTTCTTCAAGAAGTGAAAAAATTGCCATGTGAATTTTACCAATAGCTCCAAAGAGGAAACAAAAATGGTCCTGGCACTTCAAGACTAAAAGGGTTGTAATTTTACATCTCCACAAATGAACATGCCATATGAACCATAAACAGTCGCTGATGGGATTTGGGATGCCCTGGTTATAACATATGAATAATCTATCTATAGCAGATGAGCTGAATCTGAAAGTCGTGCCCTTAAGAACGAGGAAAAACGAGGCCCTTCAGCTGAGACATCTACCGTTCACTGAAGCCTCATCAGAAATGCTCTCAGTGTAAGGTAATGATGGACTGGCAGAGACCTTTACGCAATACTTTATCACATCTGCAGGTGCTGCTTTCTGTGGGTTACTATAAGAATATAGACATTTGCTAAACTTCAAGTTTGATGAGTAAATATATAAGGAAGGCCGAACATGTTTGATCGGCTTAGTGAACTAAATGACAGAACAGTTTGAACTTCACCTGCTTTTTTTTCTGTTTAGAGCAGCCAGTAAAGATAAAGTTAAGCTGCTTGTTGCTCTGAACATGCTGATAGCACAGTGAGCGCTATAAACATACTGCCAATGTACACATGCTGGCAGCTGTACTCTGACCTATTCACTGGCAGCAGAGTTTTTTTTCAGGCAATTTGTCAAAAATGTTGAACAAATTGAACCTTTGATGTATTTATCGCACTACATAAAAAGCATGTAATGTATAAAAAAAGAAAGACGTAGCCACCCTGATGTCACCCATTTCTTAGTGAACTCATCTTAGAATTTAAAGCCAACTGTGGAGAGGTGTGAACCATGCTCACACGTGGACTTGTTAGGCCAGCTCTACCAGCATTATCTTCCTTTTTTGCTGTAAGGGAGAACATAATTTATAAAAGAAACTAGTGACTGTGTCAGTAATCTCACTAGGGAAGTGGTTCCCGCAGTCATTGATTATGGGAGCTGAGAGCCATTTTCTCAGAGACCTCCATACATCCAGACTTCTTATAGAAAGTGGTGATTCAGTTATGCCAGGAGGAAGGCTTGGAACACACCCGAGTTTCTGTATTCATGAGAGATTATGTTTCTCAGCTTGCTTTGTTCCTCCAAGTTGAACGTGAGGCCTTATCATAAAATACAGTACAGGGAACAATGGGCAGAGTGAGACTAATGGCTGCCAATATACTGGGATTTAATGTTCACAATTAAATGGCAGTTTACAGCCTTTGTAAAGGGACAATACCACCATCCACTACTAAGTGTCAGCCATATAACTGGTGCTTGATTATTTATGATATATTAATATCACAGCCGCCTTCAGCATTAGCATCACAGTGGTAATTTACTAAAGGAGTAGCGTAAGCTTTCAGTCAGCTTGTCTTGTATTTATGCCAAGATGACAAATATGAAAGGCGTTACCTGTTAGCTTTCATCCAGTCCAAATGAATGCTTGGAAAAAAAGCAGGAGCTACACTTTATATGGACAAGAACTCATTTTTTTTGGTTCATAGCTCTTCATTTTTGAATTCAGGTGTTTTAAGTCCCATATAAAGTCCTGCCTTTACAAGCATTCGTGAAAGAGTGGGTCTTTCTAAAGAGCTCACTGAATTTGAGTGTGGTACTGCAACAAGTCAGTTCATATTTATTCCACATATTTATTCCTATATTCCACAGCCAGCTATGGTCTGAGCTGTAAGTATTACTGCAGAGTGGAAGAGTTTGGGAACCGCAGCGGCTCAGCCACATGTAGAAGTTAACTCCAGACCTCCTCTGGCAGTAGCTTTAGGACAAAGGAGCTTCATGGCATGTATAAACAAAATGCTGACCAAAAATCTGTTTTTTTTTTTAACAACACTAATTTATTTTACCTACCTGGAAATGTATGGGCGCAACTTAACATCTCCCTACAAGCCTGGATATTAATACAGTACTTTCCACCTTCAAGAACATTTTTCCTCTTTTGTATATAATTTCTGTGGTTGAGACCCTTCCTACTCCCACCCATAGATGTGCATGCAAAATACCATAAAAGACCACATGCAATAAATTTTCAGATTACACTTAACTTGAGTGGGAAGATGAGCTGGTTCCAATTAGGGGAAAATTACAAACTACAATTTTCTTTCCTCTCTCTGTCTTTTTCGTCATCAAGTGGTCTTTTCTGTCACTCTCTCTTTCTGTTTCTCTTTTTAAAATCTCTCGCTCTCTCTCGCTCTCACACACACACACACACACACACACACACACACACACACACACAGTCTGCAACAACACAGACGTCTTCTATTTTGGGGCATAATTAATTCATGAAGGATGCTGTGTTTTACATCTCTTACCAATGGCCAATGGTCATGTGACTTGACAGCACCGGCGAGAAGTGCCGGGTGCAAATGGGCAGGACAGCTGGCCACTCTGCAGGGAATGCATGTGTGTGAATTCATTGCATCGATTCGTTTGTGTGCAGCTCCTCGTATCTGTATTTATTTGGGAACTTGTGTATTTGCACATTTATGCATTTGTGTGTGCACTTCAAAGAGGCTGGCCACTGGGGAAGTAAAGGGGAGCTAAGCCAACACATGTGGTTCACTTGATTACATAAGAACAGCGAGTGATGTTGGAAGAGAAGGAGGAGATTTATGGAGAGAGGAGAGGGCATGGTGGGGAAAAGATGGAGGATGCTGGACAGACTGAAAGGCAAACACTGCAAAAAATGTAATATAGAGGCAGCAATACCCCAGATTTCTCAAAGGTTCCTTAATTATATCCCTGCTGTGCTTTTGTTTTCCACTACACTCAAAATATACAGAACGGAGCAGAGAGAACCTTTGTTAAGAAAGCTGTTTGTGTCAGGAGGCATTTGGATCAAACAACTGTCCATTTTGATCTACTGACCAGTTGGAGATAGAAAAAATCAAATGCCCAAAGAGAGACTTCAAGTTCCAGGAATTCATTGCCAAGTTCACTAAACGACCTTTCTGCAACACTCCTCATCGTACGTCTGATGTTTTGTCCGAGCTGTTACTGCGACTTTTGTTATTGCGACTTTTAGTTGCATTTTAAAGTTAAAGTGACCTCTAGTGGTCATGTGCAGAAATGTCACCTTTAGATGTGGCCAGACTCTTGAAATGAAAATTTCTTGTTTGTGTTAACTTTGTAAAAGTCTCTAGTATTTTTTTAACTCAAACTATGATCTTTTTCTGGCCATAACCGAGTCGTTTTTTTGCACCTAAATCTAACTTGGAGCCAAAATACAAACAAACAAACAAAAAAAAGGTCTCAGATAAAAGTCAAACTCCAGCTGTTTTGCTGAAAGTTGGGTGTGCATGCCCAACCACAACCCCACCTGCTAATGTGGCCCTCCCTGCTATTTTGAAGTGGAAACACTCCCTACAACAAAACCAAATGAAAGCACCATATCCCCAAAATGTAAATATTTTCTCCACTTTTCTAAACCAAAAAGCATTTTATTGAAAACGAGCTTCATTTAAATGAATAAATAACTTCACATTTGGCTTTTGCAGACACTTCATCGATCTACCGAAACCTTGCTGTGCTTGTGAATGTTGCATCACGTTACATCGAGTGGGTTTATTCTCTGAAATAAGAAAAGCTCATCAACTATACCTCCTCTCAGCAGACCATCCAGCAGCTGACCGAACGTGTGATACTTCATCACAATGGTTGATTTCCCATAATTCCATGAAAAATGAAACACTATAACTAACTACGGTTGTTAGTGTTTCATACTGACTGATTGTGGCTAAAATAGCTTAATATTTCAGCACACAACAGAGGGGGTAAAAAATTATAATATTACTGCTGCTGAGACACTGTAATGTAATGAAAATTAACTGTTGCATAAAAATACAGAATTTTTCTGTAATTAAAATAATTTACATGCGCTCTTGTGTATCTTTATATATTTAAAACAATGAAATTACCTATAAATATCACAAACATTGCAGTGATACAAATAGGTTAGTGGTATTAGTTTTATGTGATTTTATTTGAAAAATATTTTACATTTAATCCATATTTGGTGTAATAAAATGATAAAACACTTGGAAAAAAGTAAAAACACTGTTTCAAAATTAGTAACTGTGTTTAATAATCCAATATTCAGTTTTTGATTATCTTACTGACGAGTATCTGCTCCTTTGTGTGAGGAGGAGCATCGCCGGAGCTACAAAATGACCTCCAGCAGCCACTGGTGTGAATGTCTCTGAACTGGCAGGTCCACCACTGGAGCCCTGTGCTTCTCACACATGAGAGCAGCTTCACCCTGAACACATGTGACAGACGTGAAAGGAGAACATTATGCTGCCTGTAACATCGTTCAGCACGATCGGTTTGTTGGTGGGTCAGTGATGGTCTAGGAGGCAGGTCCATGGAGGGACACATAAACCTCTACAGGCAACAGCACCCTGACCGCCACCATCAGGTATCGGGATGAAATCCTTGGACCACTGGTGCAGTGGGTCCTGGGGTCCTCCTGGTGCACAGTGTCCAGCCTGAAAGAACCGATACCACAGGCCCCCATGCTCGAATGACCTAAATCCAATAGAACATCTCTGGCACTCCAAACAAGGTCTCCGTGAAACCACTCTGACAATCTCTCCACTCCTACCCCGGGAAACCTGGGTGCAGAGACGGGGTCAGGTCAGTGAGGCAGAAAGGTGAGCAGAGGTGCAATGACTAGAGAGCCGGCAGCACTAACTGTTTTCCGGTTAACGATACAGTGAAGACTAACCACAGCCTGCCAGTTTAAGTAGTGGACTTGAGGAGATCAGGAACAGGTGAGTCTCATCACTCCCAGGTGAGGTGACCAGACCCCACCCACCAGGAGAGGAGAGAGTTTTGGTCTGATGCCACTAGATTGCACCTCAGACTGTCCGGGAGCTCGATCCTAACCAGATCTGGGAGCATTTTTACTTCCACATTACCCAGTCCACACCACTGTAGATATCAGCATGATTTTATTTTCCTATTGAAATCTGATCTATTTTCAAAGCGTTCTATTGATTTTTTTTTTTGAGCAGTATTGATAGATGATAGATCGATGATAGATAGAGAGAAGTCATTTCCTTTCCTTGTCCTCGACACAGTGAACGATAATGTTTTTAATTAATTCATGTTTTTAAAACCTTCATTTTCGTTGTTGTTATTTCTGGTTAAAGTTCACAGAGCAACGAATTCTTTTTGTCCTCATATTCATGCAGTTTACGCCTCAGAGCTGCTGAGCACAGCCCATCGTGTGAGGTGTGTGAGCTGCAGTGTTACTGTGGTTTATTGAAAATCTGGCTTTTCTTTTGAAATTCCATTTCGGGGGGGGGGGGGGGGGTTACTCTTTTTTTGG
>VUQJ01045267.1:32558-46972 GCA_015108635.1 Andinoacara biseriatus | reverse complement strand
TTTGTTTCTCTTGTTTTTTCTGCAGGCTGGGTGGCTGGGCCTCCTCCTCCTGTAGGGCGGAGCTGGAGGTTGGAAGTGGAGCGACCCACACACCTGGTACCTATCAGTGTTTCCAGTGGCATATAAGGACCAGCACTAACCTCCAGTCTCCGCCAGAGTGTTAGCACCACTATGTGGTAATGTGCCTCCAGCCCTCCGATACGGATTTTTGGAATTCTGTGTACTTTCTCTGTGGATGTATTCAAATCACTTTCTTCTCTTGTCGTCAGTCTCCTGCTTCCCAGCCTCCCGCCTGCCTGCCCTCCCCGGACCTCTCTGCAGTAAGACCACTCTCATCCTCACTTCTCGCGGAGCAGCCAATAATCCCAGTGAACGTAAACTACACCTGTCGCCTGCTTCTTTTCTAAGACCATCGGTGTCGGTACCCCTTCACACTCCCTTCACTAACTCCGTCTACCTTCACTTAGACTCGCCACCTCATGGAGCCTCTCTCCTTAGGACCCCCGCTGCAGATTCTGGAGTAGAAGCCAGCCTCCTTAGACACTCACCTATGTTATTCGCGCCTTCGGCTCTGTGTGTATTCTTTGTAAAATAAAGAGAAGTTCTGTTACAAACTGCCTACCGAATCTGCTCTTGGGTCCACCTCGTACCCCTTCATTGTGACAGACATCGTATTCAATGTTTTTTAGTATTGGCTTTTCTGTTTGTGCTTCAATTAACAGAAAGCCCCCATCAGTCTAATCTCTAATTTTCTTTTGGCACAGGAAGGTGACAACTTAATTCAAAACCTGAAGCTCTTTATAATCTCAGTTGCCTGCGAAACAGGCATTAAGCACAACACCAGAAGCCTGCACTACCAAGCAAATTGAACATACCTGGGATAACTGTTATCAGTCAGAGTAAGCAGTCACAATAAAGTGGTTATCAACTTGATAAGGCCAGCCAGGGATTCTCAAGTTAGCTTTGAGCGTGTTCACATGAAGGGTGGCATTGGCAACGTCTGATCAAACACAAACATGAATATGTCGTCTGGGAGCAGAACAGCTAATTTTACAAAGGAAAATAAAACTATAATATTAAAAAAATAAAAGAGGTTGAACACATCACAGACTGAAAGAAACAGCTATATCAGTGTCTATCAAAGGGATGAATGAATATTTGAGTACTTTAAGCGCTTTAACCAGTAAGACTGGAAAAGACCTACTATATTAATAAAGCTTCACCAAACTGAAATCAGGATGGAAAGTTATCAAAAATACCAATTGTGTTAGATCCAGTTAACCAGTTAACAGACCTATCGCTGTCATAAAGACACAGGGGAATTAGAATTAGAATTTTTATTCTATTAAATTACTGTTTAGATGTGTGCAAGACAATTTTAGTTTTTATTTAGCTGCAGACTCTGTGGTGTTTGAGACTCAAAGCACGTAAAAGATTTAAAAATTTAAAAACAGAATTCAAATGTAGACTTAGATTTCGTACAAATTTGATATGTCAAAAGTATTAATACGTGTTCTGTTTGAGGATTATATATTAATGGTTATAAAAAAATAAAATTGTTGCTCAACTGTTTGCAGCCAAGATGGAAACAACTCAAGAAAAGGCAGTTGTTTCTAAGAATTCGTATTTCTTACTGACGCACCTCAGGGAAAAGACATGGCAAAGACTTGAGACTTGAAAAAGGACCTTTCTATTATCCGCGCAAAGAGATCTGTGGAACTTTCCAGGAATGGTGATGCTATTTTCCGGATAACTGATTGGTCAGTAGGCGGTGATTTCATACCTGCTGATTTCTAATCTGGAATATTAACTGCCTTGAAGCAGGTTAGGTCTGCACCATGTTAACATGTTTTACCCCAGTAAGAAGAAAACTGCCTTCATAATACTGAAAACTCAGAATTAAATCTTAAATTAACCGGATAATTTATAAATTAGGATTATGAGCTTTAATTAAATTGAGTAACACACAGTCATGTTTCAGTTTGCATTATTTATGTCTGCTGCTCTATTGCCAGCCTTTAGGATTATCATATCTTAATTTGACTTAAGCTGCAGAAAGCCTTAATAAAAGCAGGAATTTCAATGGATCATCTCTCCAACAGGAAAAGAAGATGTGAGCGGACAGGATGAGGAAATAATCTAATTTGACAAATATTGTACCACACAGTGAGAACATGTAGGCTGATGAATCTAAGATGTGCTTGTCAGGACACTGTACTTTCAACACGGCAAACCCGCTTCAAGAAAATTTACTGTCACATGATTAAGTAGCCTTTTCTTTTCCTGAGTCCTTATTATTTCTCATTCCTTTGCCCACCTCATAAAATTTTCTTTCACGATCAAGATGGGGTGGTTAATAAAAGGAGGTAGGAGGTCATTTTGCAGCATGTTTGACCGCAACACAGACATGCAGAAGATAAAGAAGATAGGTGGTGATATAGAGATCTTGAAACAGTTGGTCTTATGCCTATTTTTCACTGGCCTTTCTTGGCGCCTGTGATTTTTGGCAATCAGACCACATTTTGACAGTTTTGTAAACTGAACAGGCCATATTGTTATGAATCATGGTATCTGTGAATCATCTGTAAAGTTTTTACTACAGCATCAGCACTGCGTAGGAGGGAAAGCGGTCTTAGTGAGGTGAAGTTTGAGACCAAAGACCAAAAGAAAATCCCGGTAAAAGCTCTGTCCAGCTAATGAAAATAAAAACTGGTTTACTTTCTGTTTTCACAGCTTGCACAGGCATTTGGCATTTGATCCCAGCAGAGCATAATATCCAGCTGCCGATAGCTGTTAAGGTTTTATAACATTAGAAATGGTTCTTTAATGCTCTGTTCTGCTATCTTGAAGAAGCAGGCTGAAATTTTCCCTCTGAAGCCTTTTGTAGTGATAGTGCTTTCCTCTCATATATTTAACTTGCAAAAATATTATTCCCTCTGAAACTTATGACTCTTTCACTAAAACACATCTAAGTAGGCAGGTATTTTTAGCTGCTCCCCTTTTTCTCCAAGGGGTTGCCACAGCAGCTGGATATTTGATGTGGCACAAATTTTACACCGGATGCCCTTCCTGATGCAGCCCTCCTATTTATCCAGGATTGGATTTTTCAATCTAAACTGAAAAATGTGATTTAATTCAGACCTTTTTTCCTTTGTCACCTGGTGGTCCAGTTTCACCAGCATCCCCAGGGTAGCCACCTAGTCCCTTTATGAGACAAATAAGAAGTGGCTCAGTTAACCAGAAAAACTTACAATACTAAAATAAATAGCATATGTTAAAGATAATCTGTGAAATTTTTGCAGCTACATGGCTGATATAAGTTGTTAAAATGAAACAGACATAGACATAAATATTAAGCACTCAATTTACCTTGTCACCTGGATCACCTTTACAACCAGGAGCGCCAATTCGTCCAATTTTCCCCTAAAGATTTCGCCACAGCATTAACATCAGTATATTTAACACAATTACTGTAGTGTCAAAGCTCTCATAAACACTCACCTTTTGCCCATCAAATCCATTCTTGCCAGGTGAACCTGCAACACCCTTCAGTGAAGAGATCAAATGAACTCCAGTGCATAAAACGCTCATGATTTTGGATGTTGAAGCGTATGAAAATGAAGCATTGATTTGCTTTTTACCTTTGCTCCACTTAATCCAGTTTCACCCTGTTGTGAGAAAGCAGACTCAATAATTGCAAAAAGATTTCCTTCAGTTTAATAAATGAACAGAAAGCAGGAATATAAGGATTTTAACTCTTACCCTGTCACCTTTCAAACCAGGCTCTCCCTACAGAATAGCACAGAAGGACAAATTAATTAGATAAAATTGACATCTTCCAATTTTAATTAAATTAATTTAAATTAAATTAAATCATCAACTAGCAGGGCTTATCAAACCTTTGGACCAGGCCATCCAATTGGGCCTTCAATGCCAGGATCACCCTGAAAAATAATTAATATATTCAGCAATACGTAACAATACACTTTTTTTTTATACAGTGAAAATATATTTAGGTTTCTAAGTATATAAATTCTATGCACCCATCTCCCCTTGTCACCCTTTGGCCCTGTAGCACCTCTGTCTCCTTTTGTGCCCTATAAAAAAACAGAAGGACTTATCAGCACATGCAGAAATAAACATTACTGACTTTAATTTTGCTTTTTAATTCTCACTTTTGGACCTGGAGGCCCTCTTGGTCCGGGGAGCCCTGGAGTCTCAATGCATCTTGGTTTATAACACTGAGGGAAAAAAAAAGAAAAGAAAAAAAGCAAAACAACATAAAAAGACCAAATCATTATGCTCTTTTCCAGCTGCATATTTTCATTCTTGGACTTTGCTACAGTAGCTTTGCATGAGTAAATTGGGTATAACTACTCAGTATTCAGTACTTTGACTGAAACGAGCCTTTTTAGGTCATTTCCCCATCCCTTTAAGCCAACTTTCTTCTGATTGGCTGCCTCTTGTAAACAGAAAATTTGAAGAGCAAATTGGCAGGGTTTCTGCAGTTATGGCATGATGTGAAATTTATGTTTAACATGTTTAACATAAGCATCCACCACTGTAACAGTATATAAATGACAGAAAATGAAGAAAAGCATGACAGATACTCTTTAATAACATGCATATTTTTTTTCTTACCTGTAAATATGCTTGGTATTTCTGCAAAAAAGACAACAGTCAGTGAGAGTCACCTGACAGTGATGCAAAATTTTAAATAACTTGAAAGTGATACAAAGAAAGTCAAGGCTAAAAGATGTCAGATCACCATGGCTTTTACGATACGATCAATGGATTCAATGCTCAGTCTTGGTTTCCCATCAACAATTTCCACTGCTATGTAGTCATCACGGAAGAGTTCGTACGGAGAGCTTGCAATCTCCCTCATTCCAATCTCATCAATCATCCTGGATGCTGCCACTGAGAAAATCTGAATCCCATGATCCCGGGCCTTTTCTGCCATCATCTTGATCCCTGAACATGGATTTCCTGTCACATGGCCATCAGTGATGACCACAGAGAAGAGGACGGCCTTTGTCTCTGTGTAATGTTGAGTAATGTGGTGAGTCATGTTTTTGAGGGCACAGTCGATGTAGGTGCCTTTGCCAAGGTATCGGATCGAAGCGAGATTCCTGATGAAGTTCTCTCTGGTTGTAAACTGACTGAAGACTACCTGCGTTTGGGAGAAGTGCAGACCTCCTATGGACCACGTGATCTGGATCTGGCCCTTGTACTCTTCATCAGCTAGCCTCTGGGCAAAGATCTTTGTGAATTCTCTGATACTGTCCACCAGGCTGCCAGGCGGGGGCTCCTGCAATGCGATGGTCTCTGAGGTGTCAATGGTGAAATACACCCTGATGGGACAGTCGATTATCCCTACTGGACGAGAGGTTTAATTACAAATTATTTACAAAAGCAATGGGATTTACCAAGTACTGATGCTTTAATACTTAGAGCTGTAAATATTTGTACAATTTCAAATAATAGTTTACTATTAAGACCTCTGATATTTATACCATTGTTTGGAAAAAGAAACTCTATGACACACATCTGTATGAAGTACATAGATCACAATTAATTCAACCTTAACATAGCACAACAATAAAATGATGAACAACAATGCATGAGAAATAAAAATCCAATAATATGATATTAAAATATTCTTACTATTCTTTTCAGTAGATGACTTTCACTTGTTATCGATTGGTTATGAAAGAGGCCAACCTATTGATTCATCCCTTGAAAACCCATGTATTCCATTTTTGCAGTCTTATGGATTGATGCACTGGACAGTGTCTATGTATTTGAGTTCACAGCTTTATTGTAAAATTTTCTACATGTAAGTTGTGTGAATGTAATATAGTTAACTGCTAAATTGTAGCTCTATGGTTCAGTAGGAGAAGCCGCTACAGTTATTTATTTTTTTTCACTTTTACTCGTAGCATTGCACAAATGTATTTTAATTTTTATATTTTTATCTTAATCCAATTTTTTAAAATTCAGATTAAAGGGCTGTTTGATTTTGCCAGGCTACACAGTTAAAATTAAAATGATGAAAAAGATGAAAAGGGAGATGAAAAAAGGAGCAGAATTATCTAAGAGGTTTATGTATTGTGCTGCTACTATCAGCATGCTAATGAACTAGAGCAAAACTATCCATAATACCACTTTGCACCTTAAGATTGGCTAGCGAGGTAATATATCATCCACTCTGCTCTAATTTGAAGTAATGCTGCTTACCAGACATTGTATTTTTCTTTTAGAAAGTCTACAATTCTGAAATTCAGTCTCAGAGCAAAGGTCACTTCTTGAAAAGTGACCTGAGGAGAAATCACTGGACAGCTATCTGGCTAGGGTTTGTTTTGGCACCTCTTGCCTGGTGTATGCTGCCAAGATTGTGTATTTTCTTTTGTAGATCATCATGCAGGTTAGTTGTTGGTTGACTGCATGGTGTAACAATATTTGGAAACCTCATACTCACTAAAACATGTTATAAAAATCAAAGAGAACTTAGGACCTGGGGCATTTGCTTCAGTTTTTTTGTTTGTTTGTTTTTTGCAGTCAAGTTAAAAACTTAGTACAGCCCATCATTCAATAGCTCGTAGAGCAACCTTTAGGAGCAATAACTTTTTTTCTGTATAACTTTATCAGTCTCTCACATCATTGTGGAGAAATTTTGGCCCACTCTTCTTTACAGCATTGCTTCATTCATTCACTGAGGTTTGCAAGCATTCCTTTCTGCACAGCTTGTTTCTGCCTCAGCATTTCTCAGCCTGAGGTATAGATATTGGGCCATTGCTACACCTTGATTCTTTTGATTTTCAATCATTCTGTTGTATATTTGCTGCTGTGCTTGGGATCATTGTCCTGCTGCATGATCCAGTTTCAACTGAGCTTTAGCTGTTGGACAGATGGCCTCACATTTGACTCTAGAATACTTTGGTATACAGAGGAGTTCATTGTTGACTTAATGAATGCAAGGTGTCATGTCCCTTGGCTGGAAAACAAGCCCAAATCATCGTCACCGTTTATATGAGATGTTTGTGCTGATACGCTGAGTGTAGTTTTCTCCAAATGCGGCACAGTACATTATGGCCACTTTGGTCTCGTTTGTTCAAAGGACATTGCTCCAGAAGTCAAATACAACAATACAGCAGGGGGCTTTTAGGACTTTATTTCATAGCACTGTGTAGAATCAATCACCCACTGCTTCATGATATAAGTAAGAATATTTTAAGATTAAGACACTGTACTTGTATCTATAAGTAAAACAGCATCACCTGTTTCATAACTGGCACATCTACAGATTTAAGACAACTTTAGTTGAGTGTTTTAATTTTATGCTACTTCAATACCACAAAATGAAATACTTTAAATGTGATTTTCTTCATAGATCTGAATACTTTCCCAACTGAATCAATTCGATTCCTTCATTCTATGAGACAAATTTTTTAAAAATTACCATTTTATTAAACTAGAAAGAAATTTAGAGAACCCACTTTCACAGCCTCCAGGTGTTGGTGTGGGCTCAGGTAAGAGGGGAGGTGGAGTTGGCTCTGGACTGTCACCTCGCCCCGGTATTGGCCTAGGTCCTCGAGGTGATGCATGTTGAGGGATTACAGCTGGGAGCAGGCATAGAAGGATAAACCCTGAAAGTATTGCCATTTTCTTTCTGCAAAAAGCCAAGACACATGGGAATGAATAAGATTGTTCTTCAGAGATTACTTTTCACTGTAAAGTTGTCTTTCTATGCAGGAAGTAGCTGTCAAACAAGTGAGTAGTCACAGGAGGCATCTACACAGCGCTTAAGAATTTTTGTGTTATTTTAAATCGTATCAGTGACTAACTACGCTGTGTGGAAACAGAGGAAAAACAGACGAATGTTTAAAGCAAATACTCCATTTTCATCCCACCTGTTTAATTAAACTGAAATCAGCAGGAACAGGAAAGATTTTGTGTAAGGAACTCCCATCCCACGGGAGCTGCAGTGTTTGATAAGAGCTGACAAGACACTGGTGTTTGCTGCTGCTGAGAAATGAATTTTCTGTAAGTGGAAAATTCCAGCAGTATAAACCGACATCAAAAATGACAAATGAATAAAACTCAGTTGAAAACTGCTGGTTAGTGTAAGGAGGGGCTTCTGCAGGAGGGGATTTCAGACTGTTTCATGTCAAGAATTTCGAAATGCAAAAAAGACGAGATAGAAATCGAACCGGGGCGCAGTGCTGATGTTGTACACTGGTGGAATGTAACTTATTTGGCTTCATACTTCCTCTCCATCACGTCCCAGAGGGGCTACTGTACTGTTTTTTTCCATTACATTGGTAGAGTGTTTGCATGCTACTTTACACACTAACCAGACACTTCATTAGGTACACCTTGCTTGTACTAGGTTGGACCACCTTTTAATTTCAGAACTGGCTTAATTGAATTTTCATAGATTCAACAAGGTGGTATAACTATTCCTCAGAGATTTTGCTCCATATTGACATGACAGCATCACACAGTTACTGCAAATTTGTCAGCCGCACATCTATGATGCAAATCTCTCATTCCTGTTGTCTTAATCATGTGTACATACCTAAATATATTCAGTTGATTCTCTACAATTGGTTGATTAAATATTTGCACTGATGAGCAGTAGAACAGCTGTGCATGTGCGCATGTACAAAATGGCCAATAAATGTAGATGCATTTTTTTAACATCAAAAAAGCAAGATCAAAAATAATGCATCTTTACAGATTCCAGTGCAAACAAGTAGTTAAATAGTTATGCATGCACTACACTTGCATTTATCTGGGTTTAAACATGGATGCTAAATGCACACAGGTAGACTACTTTTACCCAAATGAACCTCTTAATGCTCCAGTAACAGTTATTAAGTGCTTACTTAGTTGGCATCTAAATGTTAATGCCAACATGACCAAAAAATAAAACAGAGAGTGGGGACATTGGCAGAACCATCTCATTAAATTGCATTAGACTACACAGTGTACCTAACAAAGTGTCCTTGTACGGTAAGGTTTACTTTTATTATTAAATTCTTTATTTAAACAGGTTGCCTCACTGAAACTTAGCTCTTTCTCATCAGTGACCTGTGCAGAAGAACCATACACAGACACACATAAAATACAAATATTAAACATATTCAGAAATTTAAAAAAGCATATGCAAGACTGATTTTAGACATTTAACATTTTAAATGTAGAACGCAGTTTCATTATATATTTGCAGTTTATTGGCTTTGTAGGCAGCAACGTGTTAAAATCCAGTTTTTGCAAACTCCGTGGTAATCAGAGGTACAGCTAACGTCCTGTGACCTGACCAGTGTAAACACGACATTTACATTTAAGCAAAGCGCAAATTTGCAGGAGTGCCTTAGAAATAAATATGTAACGGAGAATAACTTGTGCTGCCATGTTAAGTGGAGTACTGTAGAAGTGGAACACCTTTTCTTTGATGAAATCAGCCAAAAAGTTAAAAAAAAAAAAAAAAAAAATTTAATTGAAAAAAAAAAACAAAAAATTTAAAAAAAAAAAAAAAAAGAATTTAAACCGCAAACTACAGCTAAATATTTTCTAAAATAAACACCAACAGTGACGTTAAAGAGCAGAAGGCTAATTTAATCGGTCTATCAGTCGGTACACTGTGCAATAGACTCTTCTAACCTTCAGTAAATTTAAAATAAAACGCAGGCTGCTTACCGAGGCGACGGGAAAGAGAAAGTAAACTCCAAGCTGAGATTTGAGACCTACAGGAAATTCAAGCAATTTCTATGGTAAACTTGGTACAGCCACCTCAGTGGGAATGCTCCCATATCAGACAACATCAGGGGGCAGTTCTCGGTGGTTGCGTTTACCCGAACAAGCGCCAGCGACGCACGTACTCCAGCATTTCACTGGAAAGAGAGACTAATGTTTAGATGATTGTTTGCAGGCTGCTGGGGCTCCGCGCCGTCTCCGAAACAAATATACAAGTCTGCAGATCTAAGAGGTTTTGAATAAACGGGGAAAGCTGCAATAAGCCATTTAGACACCTGATCTGACGGAAATAGGTGTCAGGATCACAGACTGATTCGCTCCAAAGAGCAGCTTTGCAAACACATCAGCTCCCACTGCTGCATATCCTTACATGGAGACAGCTGCTCACACTCACCCTTCTGTTTATGTTTCAGGGCTATACAGCATGAGAGATATCATGCTGGAATTTAAGTGCTGAAGTTGAACGCGGTGACACACTTTATTCAATTATTAAATCAGGCTAATGAACCGAAAAAAAATAAAAGTTGAGTTTTCCCTAATTCCTGCTTGTCAAAGGTGAGGATTTGCTGCTGTTCTCACTTTAAAACCAATGTCATGCTGAATTAATACAAAGAACGATGCTGAGAATTCGATATTTATTTGTTCTCTTTATACTACAGTACACTAAAAACTGTGTGCACATATCTTTGACTACTTGCTTTAATTAGCAGGGTTTTTGTTTCATTTTGTGGATACGTTCCCATGAGGTCTAACATAAATATTTTATATATTTTCTTGCTCAAAACATTAGCAAAGCAAATTTGAAGCTATGTTTACATGGTCATAAAGGGATGGACATGGTCAGCAACAAAACTCAGGTTGTGGAATTTAAACAATGCGTGGTTGGTACTAAGGGGCGCACAGTGTACCAAAAAAAAATATCTGCACCACTAATCCAAGCCAGGATGGATCCATACTTTTATGTTGTTTACACCAAATTCTGACACTACCATCCAAATGCTGCAGCAGAAATTGAGACTCATAAGAAAAGGAAATGTTTTCCAACCTTCTACTGTCTAATTTTGCTGTGAGTTGTGAATTGAATTGTAGCCTCAGTTTCCTGGTCTTAGCTGACAGGAATAGCACCTATATTGGTCTTCTGCTGCTGTAGCTTTAAGGTTTGACATGTTAGGTGCTCAGAGATGGTCCTCTACATACCTTGTTTGTGATGAGTAGTGTTTTGAGTTCATGTAACTTTCCTTTCAGCTTCACGTAGTCTGGCCATTCTCCTCTGACCTCTGGCATCAACATGGTATATTTTCTGTATATTTTCTCTTTTTCAGCTCATTCTGTAAACCCTAGAGATGGTTGCGTGGGAAAATCCCAGAAGATCCAGTTTCTGAAATACATCTCCTACCAACAATCATGCCATGTTCAAATGAACAAATGTTCAAACAGGTGTGCCTAATAAATTCAGTTTAATTTAATTCAATTTTATTTTATTTTATAAATATATATGCTAAGTCATGACAACAGTTGCCTCAGGCACTTTTTTATTGCAAGATAAAAGAAATGCTGCTGGAGCGAACCAGAGATTAATAATAACTAATGATTAAATGCAGAGTGGTGTATAAACAGATTCAAAAGAGGTGACTGAAGAACAAATACTCAGTGCATCATAGGAACCCCCCAGCAGCTAGGCCCATTGCAGCCCATTGCAGAGCAATCCAGCCCTAATAATAGTCTGTAATAATAGTCAAACACTTAAATCCAGAATTGACTTATTTCTTATCTCCTCCTCTTCCTTACAATATGTTAAAGATATAAGTCACCTAAATGCCCCTTTATCTGATCATAAACTAATCATTTTGAAATAAGCTGCAATCCAAAAAACATCTGGTTTAAGAGGTTATTGGAAATTTAACAATTCCCTTTTAAAAGATCCATTTTTCAACAACACAGTTAAAATCCTTATTAATGACACTTTCAATGATGGCAGACCTGAACAACACAGGAACAAGTGGGAATTATTTAAATATAAAATCAGGTCTGCAGCCATTAAAAGAAGTAAACAACTAAAAAAAAGAAAAGCACAGACTAGAAAATGACTTAATGGATAGACTTAACTGCTTATTAACAAAAAAACAACTTACCTCAGAGGAAGAGCTTGAATTTAAAGCTGTTCAACTGAATTTGGATCAATTATATTTAGATATGGCAAAAGGTTCATTTATTAGATCAAATGGTTAGAGGAAGGTGAAAGAAACATGAGTTACTTTTTTTGCTCTTGAAAAAAGAAATGCTAAAAGGAAATGCCCTTAACATTCATGGAACTCTGTCCACAGATCCGGCTTTAATCAATAAATCTATTTCAGAATTTTATGAAAAACTCTATTAATGCAACTTCAATGCAAAACATTGCTTTGAAGTTTTACAAAATATTCGCCCTAATGTACCCTCAATTGACAGTAACTTCAAATCTCATTGTGATTCTGAACTCTCCATTACTGAAATTCAAAAAGCTTTATTTTCAATGAAGAAAGGAAAATCCCCAGGTATTGATGGCTTATCAGTAGAATTTTACTGTCATTTTTGGGAACTTATCCAAAACCCATAATTCTGTATGTACAAAGAATGCATTATAATGGTGAGATATCTTCTACAATGAAGCAAGGTATCATTTCTCTTATTCCCAAACCCCATACGGATCCATTAATAATTGAGAATTGGAACCCTTAATTATTTTAACAATTGATTATAACATATTCCTTAAGGAGACAGTTAATTATTTGGGTATAAGCATAACTAAAAATCTTATTGCCAAGCATTTAAATTTTGCCAACAGAATATCTAAAACCAAATCCATTCTCAACTCCTGGCTTCAAAGGGGACTTGTCTGTTCTCGGCAGAGTTCTCCTTTCCAAAGCAGAAGGTCTATCTTGCTTTGTTTACCCATCCTTATCTCTTTACGTTAATAATTTAACAGCTGCAGAAGTTAACAGAATTTTCCTAAATTTCATATGGAAAAATAAGTCACACAAACTTAAGAAAAGTATACTTTCAAACTGTAAAGCAGAAGGGGGTCTTGAAACCCTTGACTATTTTGACACCATCAACACCTTCAAGGTTAACTGGTTAAAAAAATGTCTTCTACGCCATGACTCAATCTGGTTTTTCATCCCAAATCACATCTTACCTCATAAATACTGTATTCCCAACAAAGCCAAAGAAATACACTTTAAAATATTGCATAACATATACCCTGTGAACTGTGTTATTGTTAAGTTTACTGAAGTTATTGACTCCTGTACTTTTTGTGAAAAACATTTAGAAACGTCACTTTTTTTTTTTAGCTGTGACATATCCAAGAAATTTTGGTGTGACCTTGAATCTCACCTTTTTTCCTTGACAAAAGTTCTGTGTACACTCACACTCAAGGATATTATTTGCTATTACACCAACTCTGAAAATCGTAATTTCGAACATATGCAAAAAATTTTATTCACAAGCAGAAGTTCGCAAATTCGATTCCTAACATCACTCATTTTCTCGCAGAACTTAAGTACATGATTGAATCCCTCAAACTGATTAATAATAAAAAGAGCAATATGTTTATTTCTAATTACCAGGAATATTTTCCCGATTCCTCTGACTGAATAAGGATTTGTGTTACTGTATTGCCTCCCCCTTAAATATGTATGTCTTTATGTTTCAGCATAACTGTCAAGTTTTGTATTTAAAAATAGAAGCTGACGCCATAATCTAATTTGCATAATTGTCATTTGCATGTAGTTGCAATCGAGGCTGTAGGAGAGAGGAAAAACATCCTTGGACAGAAAAATAGTGTATAGAAAATACCATAAATATATTTAGAACTACAAATGAACTTTATAAAATAAGGGGATAGGCGTGGAGGGAGCGGCTAGGCAGGCTCGGTGTTTTAGTAAAGTTCGGGTGTTGGAGGTTGTTGTCGAAGTAAGGTCTGGGCGATGCCAAGTGTACGAAGGGACACAGTGAGAAGGCTTTATGTACTCAAAACAGTCGCTTTTTGTGAGGAAAAAAGTAGCTACGGGGTCTGAAAAGCCGCTCTGTTGGCAACACTGAGCCCAGCCGAGGTCCATTTGTTTTTTCGGGTTTATTACGGCTGTCGGCACTAATCTCGCGAGAACTGCCATCCAGGCAACTGCAGAAAGCAGTTCTCGCGAGGCTAATGACAATTCAGTTTGGAGTGGCACAGGAATACAGGTATGCAGGAATTCTTTAAAAAAAAATTAAAACTGAAAATACGGGAAAATAAAAATACGGGATGACGCCGGGAGAGAGGGGTAAAATACGGGAGTTTCCCGGCCAAAATGGGATACTTGACAGGATACTTAGATTTATAGCTTCAACTTTATTCCTTTAATTATTTTCTGTTTTCAGCAAATTATTTTATTGTTCTGTAAGTATTCATAGCTATCCTAAAACAGGACATCTACACTTTACTTGCTGACCTCATATCAAACCTGTATGTAGACTAAGCATACACACACACACACACACACACACACACACACACACACACACACACACACACACACACACACACACACATATATATATATATAAAAAAAAAAAAAATCCCCCCCCCCCCCCCCGGGCGGTCTTTGTCCTCAAAGCTCGGGTCCTCTCCC
>VUQJ01045267.1:18461-32538 GCA_015108635.1 Andinoacara biseriatus | reverse complement strand
AATTAAATTTTAACTCTCAAACAGCACCCAGTCTGCAGCTGAGAGAATAAAAACTTAAACTGTTGCCAGCAGAGTGTGTTATGAGTTGTAGTTTTTTATTTGTCTTTTATTTACAGCATGTTGTAAGTTCAATATAGAGTCTCTGCTGGGGAAAGGCATACCTTATTAAAACCACTGAATGAAGCACAAACTATGGGCCGCATTGTCACAGAAATATGGGTGTATTAATTTCATGATTTAGGAAATGTATAAATGTTGTTATACTTGATTCTAATCTGCTGCTTTGTCTATTTTTCAATGCTGGAACTGCAGCTATTAGAACACAGAACACACACCAAGAATACATGTTGAATCAATCAAATTATCCACAAGAAGAGGAGGGAGGGAGGGAAAAAAGGTCTCACTTTTTTTGTTTCTATTGGCTGGTGCCGCATATAAAACACTGCGACACGATCACAAGCTAATTAACACGTACTCACACAAGTATAAATGCCGGTAATGAAGTCGACCATGTATGTAGGTTACATCTAAGACATGAATTATGTTGTTTTCCCAACTGGGCCTTCATTAAATCAGCAAAGACGCACAGGAAACAAGGTCAGACACCAACCGTGTTTGAAAGAGGAGTAAAAGAACCCATCTATGTCTTGGCTAAGAGGTGAAACTTCTTCAATAACTTAAAGGAATCCAGCCAATTTTTTTTTTCAAGCTTCAGAGACTGTTCAAAATCTTTTAATTTCTTCAGTCGTAACTAACAATGTACAATACATCCAGAGGGTGACATAATAGGGAACGGCACAGACTGAGTCATTATAAGGAAGTGAACTTCCTGCTGTACTTTGGTCTGTTTATTCATAATTCATTGTTGCTTTTTCCCATTTTTTTCCAAAACGCCCTTTAAATGACATCAACCACGGAAGGAAATGAAACAACTATTTTGCTTTTACATTAAAAAAAATCTACATCAGAAAAAGTAAAACTTGTAGTGAAGTGTCTGGAATCAAATATGTAATACTTGTGCCAGTTATTTATATTTTTAACTTTTAAGAATCATTATTAAGAGACATTATTATGTCCATAACCTTCGCATTCCAAATGCATTTTTAATCTTTTCTTTCATATTTCAACTCCTTGGCAAACACACATATTCTTAATTTTATTAATTTTATGGATTTATAGTGAAATTAAAAACTTTGAATTAAAAAAAAAGATTAGTTTTACATGACACAAGGGAATTGTGGAAAACTGGGTCTTCCTAAAACAAAAGTAAACATTATGTGATCAATTACATGTAGTAATGGGAAATTACATTCAAACAAAACTTTTATATCATATATATCTGGGTACATGGGCCTTTCTTAAGTTACCAGATCTACCCTGTAACATCACCACTCACAGAAGGAAAACCATCAGGCAACTCATATTGAATCACAGGATCTTTACATTTAACCTGTTCAGGAAAAATGGAAAATAATACAGTTATGTCAGCAAATTCCTGAGTTGGTTAATACAAATGTAACAACAAAAGGTTTAGAAGGTCTGGAAGTAAAGTAACAGATACTTAAACATTTTTAATTTATGCTTACGTAACATGAAGGAAGTCCAGGTAACTTTTTATTTCACACTTCATGGCAGATTTTTTAATCATGTATCCAGGTCGCATTTTAACATCACTGAAGACAAGTATCTCTATAGAGGACTGTCTTCTATTTACCATTTGGAATCAAAGGATCTTCACATTCAACCTCTGTGGACAACAAAAATGGACTGAAAGTGCCATTATTAACATCTATCAGTATGGAAAGACTTTCAAAGCCATTTCTAAGGCTTTGGGACTGCAGCCAACCATGGTGAGAGTCATTATCCACAAATGGAGAAACCTTGGAACAGTAAAATTGCTCCACCTAACGGGTGGCTGGCCTCTCCCTTCGAGATGGGGTAAAGAGTGCAGTCATTCAAGAGGGGCCCAGAGTAGAGTGCTACTCCTCCACATCCAAAGGAGCCAGTTCAGCTGGTTCAGGCCTCCCGGGTACCTCCTGGGTGAGGTGTTCTGGGCATGTCCTACAGCGAGGAGGCTCTGGGGTGTTCCCAGGCCTCTCTTGGCTGGCCTGGGAACACCTCTGTGCTTCCCTGGGTAAACTAGAGGAGGTGGCTGAGGAGAAGGAGGTCTGGGTTTCACTGTTTGGGCTGCTGCCCCTGTGACCCGGAATCTTTATGATGCCCAAGTCTTTTGGGAAAATATTCTGTAGACTAATGAGATAAAAGCTGAATTTTCTGAAAAGTTTGAGTCCCTTTACATCTGGCATAAAAAGAACATCATACCAACAGTCAATCATGGTGGTAGTGGGAGTGTGATGGTCTGGGGCTGTTTTGCTGCTTCAGGACCTGAATGACTTGCCGTAATTGATGGAACCATGAATTTTGCTCTCTTTGTCAAATACCTCACAGAATGCTGCTGTACTCTGTATTATTCTTTGACCTTTTTGCAAAGGAAAATTGCATAGTTATATATACATGTATATATTTGTTATATTACTATCTCTCATATGGTGTTTTATTATTTTTGTGTGCTTTTCTAAAGTGTGTGTTCTATGTTGTTGACTGCCCTGCCAAAATAGTTTGGAATTGTGGTGATTATCACATCTAGAGTAGAAATTAAGCACAGCAGATAGAGAAAACTGAAGGGTAAGAGTGTAACAGCTTTATCCTCTCAGAGAAATTCTCATTTGTATCCTTCCTTACAGCCTCAGAGTGGTTCATGACCTCGACTGTGACCCTCCAATGACTACACCTGCCTGACCTCCACCTCCGCTGCCACCATACGACAGAGATGGACAGCATACGGCATTGGCAGCATTGGCCTTAGTGAGTCAGTACTTACCACAGTATATGAGTCATTGGAGGCAAGCAGATTCATCAGAAACCTGAGCTACTTCCACCTTTTCTCCCATAGCCCGTCACACCCAGCAGTGACGTCCAAACCCCCCAGCTGCCCTTCAGATGTCTATGGTTGAAGTAGCAGAGCCACAGATTAAGGAAGGCGTGATCCATTTACCCTACACAGGAATTCAGGCTAGAGGCTTGCTGAAGAACTGGTTTTCTGCAGCAAATCTAGCCCTACTGTGGCAGCGCTGAGACATCTGCTATTGCCAAAGTTGGGAGCAGGATACTGGGCAAACAGACCTGCAAAAATCTCTGCATGCGAACAAAAGGTTGATGAGTCTGTTCAGGAATATCACGCTCATTTGACTGAAGTGTTCACCGTATACACAGTGGCAATGAGTGCTGTGCAGAGGTTACTACCTGGGAGGCTCATGTGAGAATGGTCTCTGAGGGGAGGTAGCAGCAGGGGTTAAAAGAAACTGTCTTTCCTAGGAAGAGGCCAGACTAGAGAAGGAGGTCAGGTGTCATGACTTTTATAATGAGAATAAACTCAAAGCTTAGCAGAAGAAAAAGGAGAACATGTAACAAGAGCTGCCTCGGTGGGGAGAAGTGGTTCAAAAACAGGACAGTATGACATGATGTCAGTTTTCTCTGCAAAGGGGGCACAGGGTTAAAGATTACCCCCAAAAGGACAATGCTGCTGATGACAGGCATGGCCGAGCAGACTGAGCCCATGAAAGGTTGCAGGAGAGACGTGCAGCTGCTCTGATTCAATTGACATTTGAGGTTGAAGGTACCACACGTGCAACACACACAAACACACACACAATAGCAAACAGCCTATGCACACACGTTCGATATTGAAGATAAATTTAGACCCTCTGTGGTCACATATCTTAAGTATCATGCAGATGTTTTTTTTGGAAGATGCCTCAGAAATACTTCTCTTGTTGACTCAGGTGCCACAAACACTGTGGTAAAGAGAAGGGAATTTCTAACTCTTCCAAAAGTTACCTGCAAGTATGTTCACTCTTAACTCTGTTGGGGCATCAGGAAAAGCGGTAAGGGAAAATTTTAATGGGGGTTTTATTTAATGATGAATCAGGGAAAACTTTCAAACCCAATACATTTATTAAGTCTGTTGTAGTGGCTCAGTGTGGGGAAAGGTTCTGCTGTGAGTTTTAGTGCATTTTCTTTGTGTACAGGCTGTGATCAGCTGACCTGTGCTGCTGCTGTTCAGGGGTTCACTGCTCTTCACGGATTTACACAACAAACTGTAACCAAATCTGATTCCACGACACTGTAAATCACTACAGAACACTATAGATCGCACATTTGAGTGGAAATCCAGAATTCCTTTGAAAAAACACAGCAGCTCAGTTGTGGCATCTTTACAGCAAATGTGTAATAATGAACCCAATCCTGACACGAGAGCAAACGTGCCAATAAGCAGCTCTTAAATGATGTTGAAAGACTCATAAAAACAAAGTACTCAATTAATATCTCTTCTAAAAATATGTGTAATATAAATTTGAAAAAAAAAAGAGTGACTTTAGAGTGTCTGAAATTAAAATTTTTATTATTTTTACAGGAAATATAAAAATTTACTACATTACAATTTGAGTAGTAATGAAACTGGAATTTCCTGCCACTAATTCTACAAATGGAAACAAAACAGCATAGATCAAGACTCAATACTACAAATTATTCATTCGGTTTTACACTGCAGTTCATATACAAACAGACTGACACTGTACGTCACTCCTTCGAGAATAATTTCGCTGAACTCTGGTTTATGGTTTTATTCCGTCTCCAGTGCTGAGCCAGCAGCGCTGGAATTTTAATCAATCTACGACGACATATTTTAATCCCATAAAATGAGCACTGACTCATTGTTGTGAAGAACACTGATTTTACAATATGTGGGTGACTTATTTGCATTTCTTTATATCCTGTAATAGCAATTTACAGTCTATAGCACATTGATATGAATCACTTATCATATAAAACTTCTCAACTCTGCATATAAGTGTAATATACTGTAACTGTTGTACTGCAAATTAATTAATTATTTACCTTTGTAATCAGCATCTGTGAGGCTGATATTCTACTGTGAAAAGGCCTGAAACACGCCTCCTTTCTTTAATCAAGTTCTAGTCTATGACATATCTGGAATACTGAGCTGCACATATTTGCTTGCTATGTTGAAAGTCTTCTTTGTAGGTTCTTAGTCATCCAGGTCGTGGTAGTCTAAAAGTGCATAATGTTGAAATGAAGCCAAGTGACTTCTTTGTGATTCATGAAGACATTTCACCTCTTCCTCTTCAGTTCTGACTGATGGAAAGTTCCTAGATATGTGAGTGGGGACTGAAGTACCTGGCAAAGGATCTCAGGACTGTATTATTGATGGCCGACAGCTGCTAGGCCACTGCCTCTGTTCAATGATAGCTGTTCACAGGGGACATATAGATGGCCTCCTTTATTCCTCTCTCAAGCTGTGGTCCAAAATGTGGCTCTCTTGTGGTGTACCATAAATCTGTGAAGTGGACTCACATGATTAGAAGGTGACTCAGGATCACCTCCAAGGATTAAATACTCAATAAGGGTTAAATACCCAGGACTCCCCACCAGTTAGTAGATGTGAAGAGGGCCATATATGGGAGGTAAAATATCTTCATGAACCAAAAAGTAGTCTGGTTGCATTAAATTCAAGTACTTAAAACTATGATATAAGTCACAAATTGAAATTCTGACAAATTAACGATCAGTAGATCAATACCTGCCTTTTATTTTGATTGTTATTCATAATCATCATTAGCTGGCTGACACACGTTATGGCCTACGTGCTTCACAAATACTCATATGTGAACTTTGGTCAACAATAAAGCCACAAAGCCAGTGTCCCAGAGGCTGATAATAACTTCCAGAGAGCTACCACCCTAAAGTGCAGCTCACTGAGCCGCATGACAAATACGCCTGAAGTGAACATTCTTGTTTCTGTTGGCATATTTTTTGTATCTTCTTTTTGCGCATTTCACAACTACACACAAAGTTATCAGCAAGGCCAGAAAAGCACCCCAGTGTAGTAATGTATACCAAAGTGGCAGCCCGGTCCATGCCCTAACAAAAAAAACAGAGATGTGGCAGGTTGTCAGGCACCATTTTGTGGTTTAAATTATATTTTTAAAAAGTAGCAGATAGACTAACCTGAAAAACAGGCCGTGAGCAGTTTCATTGAGTTGTAAAGATTGTTTTCTTGCGTTATCGCTGTTTTTGATGGCAGCTTGGCAGGAGGTCAGAGGTGGAGTTGTGACTGTGGTTGTGCTCATTCTGTCTGCACAGTCATAAATGGGTTGGCCTGGCGATTAAAAAGAACAACAATAATGATAGTGAGAGTCTAATAAAACTAGACAGCAGGAAATAGAGGCCCATGTTTAGAATATTTCATGCTTAAGAGATTTAGGTTTTCTTTTTACGTGTAGAGTATAAAACTGATGACCTGATTTTTGTTCATGAAAATAAGTAAGAAACAAAGAAATCATAAGAAGAATTTTTGCGGTTTACCCGCAGATGACGGAGCACAGCTAAAAGTTTTCTACAAAATGTCATATTTAAAATAACCTCTAGGAGTCACTGCAGTCAAACCTTTTATCCCTTGTCTAAGCAATAACATACACACCTCATAAAAAAAACAATAATTAAATGCTCTTCTAGTTGTTATTAATTTACAGTGTCACAATATGCAAGAATAGTATTTTTGCCACTATTTATAGGAGTGTGATTATGATAAACCTCTCCAAGGCACCATCAACATGACACCCTTTTCTTAGCAGTAAGAAAAAGTGTAAATGTGCTTTCATATAACTGCAACATATTCATTTGTTATGATCTGACACCTACAAAATTTTGTCTGGATGAGCACATACTCACTCTTTTTCTGCACTGGGATGAACACCATGACATATTTTGTTAGTAAATTCAGTAAATCATAAACATGGGCTTCATAAAAATATTTACACAATGCAATATGACATTTATTCTTACCATGAATATTAACAGCATAGATACAGTTGCTGTTTGCAGGGATCAGAACCTGCACAGAGACAAACTCACTCTCCTCCCTGCTTATCTCGTTGCTAGCGATACAGTAATAACCACTGTCCTTTTGAACAGTGCTACAGTGAAGGTTCAAGTCCGCAGACCCATGAAGCAGGAAGTCCTCGGTGTCAATGTGCTGATACCAGGCGTAATGAATGCCAGTGCCCTTTGCACAGCTACAGTGTAAGGTAACTGGCTTCCCCCAGCATGTTGGCCTGTCCACCAGAGAGCTCAAGGGCCAAAGTCTGGGCTTAGACACTGGAACTGGCACAAAAGAAGGAATATCGGTCCATTAAACTTAACAGTGCAGAACAGAGATCATAATGCAGCACATACATGTTTCTGATATTGTTACATTATATTTTCTACATTATAAAGGGTCTCTTATTCTTACCTTCTGTGATAATCACATTGACTGGAGTCATGATGTCACTATATATTTTGTCAATTCCAACCCAGTACATCCCAGCATCATCAAACTGGAGATTTGTGACTTTCACATACAGCCCGCTTCTTGTTAAATCTATCACCCGGGATCTGTGTGTGTTTGGAACATTTTCCGAGTGTGCCAAGATCTCACAAGTGCTTCTGGAGTTCCCTCGGCACCAGTACTTTTTGCTGTACCGAAAATTATTTGTGTCATATTTGCATTTAAGAATAAATTCCCCTCCGATATGGGCCGTGATCTCTCTTTTATCACACTGAAGCTGAAGACTTGCTGAAAGAAAAGCCAAACAAGGAAAATGCTTTTAGTCTCAGAAAATGACTAAAATGTCATTCGGTTTTTAATTTGAACTGATACAAATTCATGCCCCCCCCCCCAAATTTTGATACCAACAAAAACAACAACAAAATTCTTTAAACTGCAACAATTTTCTTGCATTTAATGTGAACAAATGTTTCCATGAAGGGAATATAAAGCATTTGCTAATATGCTTTAAAAAAAATTTTCATTATAATTTTTGCTTGTAAAGAATTCCAGGATATGAAACTGAAAGAGTTTTTAAATTGACATACCAAAATGTTTGTAAAAAGATTTCTATGTTCAGATACTGAGTAAAATTAAGTTCAGTGTGACTTAAGAATATTGTTATAAAATCTGAGTTCGTGGTTATGATGATGATTGGATTAGCAGTAATTTTACACCTTAAATTTACAAATTGCAGCAGTGAAAAAAATGCTTAAGAAAAGAGAGAGAAATAAATTAAACATTTAGGTGATTAAAATAATCTAAAGAAGCTTTGAATTATGGCTCACTCACCGTGAAAAATCAGAACAAAATACAGCGTCTTCATATTGATGCCAGAGTATGAGGTTAGATTTGTAGCCAAACATTTGTGTTTCCGTAAAGGTTGTTATGTGAAATAAACTGCATTCACTCAGGAAACTGTAGAGGTGGACTGTGGTGCTGTTAGCTTCCTGTAGGAGCATTGTGGGTTTCATGACTGCTTTTGTGTGTATGATATAGCCTGTAACCAATCATGACATACTGCACTGCTAACCAGTGACACTGAAGTGAAAAACTGCACTTCAGTTTATTTGGTAAGAAATTGATGTTTTCTTCTTATTCACAGTTTAACTGACACAGATTTTGATCATTACAGGCATCTTGAAATGACTGAAAACGGTGCTTTTAAAACATGGCACAGGCCTTAGTTTAAGTTGTTATAGAACGGGGCTGTCTTGGATACTTGCATCCTATCCAATGATGCTTTTTTGACATATTCCACAAATCACTGAATGTAACGCTCAGTTCTGTTAATTTACTCCAAAACCGCTAGATGTCACTATGCCACTGATGTAGAGGTCAGCACCAGCTAGATGCTGCAAATACTGCAAATAGTGTGTGTGTGTGTGTGTGTGTGTGTGTGTGTGTGTGTGTGTGTGTGTGTGTGTGTGTGTGTGTGTGTGTGTGTGTGTGTGTGTGTGTGTGGGGGGGGGGTCCACCTGATCGACTTGTTTAAAAGTAAAATAAAAACTCTGACTCAGCCTGCATGCAACCATTTCTTTTCCACATCAAAGTATTGCAGAATGGTGCAGGGCTGTCATCCGTCTCACTTTCCACCTTGTTTGTCTGCAGCTCTCTGATTACTTAATAAAATATGAATAATTGGTTTAACCAAGTACTATTTCTGGTACCGGCAAGCAAGGACGAAAATCCAGTCAACTAGTTGCATGCATCCCTGCAGGAGATACTCCAAAAGATTTAATATAGAAACTAACATTTAGAATTCATCATTCTTTACTATTTATTACATTATAGGCTGTCATGATTACTTATGATGTAAACAGGGCCAAAAGTTAACCAAAAGTTAAATAAAAATTTATGTTTTAAAATCATAAAGTATTTTTAGTAAATATTAGTTGGAAATTGGTATGTTAAAAGTGAAGGACATGTAGTAACTGTGAGTAAATGGTGTAATAAAGGTTACTGTAAATGGAGCCAGTTTGGAAGGGGCAGTGTTGCTTAAAGATATTTATACGGCTGTGTTGTCTTTTCTTCCTTACACACACACACACACACACACACACACACACACACACACACACATACAGACACTTTTGTTTTCGGAAGGTGAGTTTTAGAGAATGAAGTGAATGCAACAGAGGGGAAGTTAAATGGGGGGAGGCTTGGGCATAAAGCCGAACAGTTAATAATGAGCTGCAGTTGTGATATACATTCAATGGCTCTTAATAGTACGACAGGGTCAGGGTAGTAAGATGGGTCCATAAATATCTGTGTTAAATACAGGAAGCTGCTCAGTTTTAACATGGTTTATTGGTGTGTTTTCATTTAATTAAAAAAAAACATGTTCCACATCTCATGTACAATTTTAGTCCTCAAAAAGCCCTCGAGTCAGCCAAACAGAAGCTGTTGTAGAGTCCCCTGAGTCCTGAAAAGAAATGTAAACCATAGCTCTCCCACTATATGTCTGACTAAACTCACCCTGAAATGTTTGTCTTTGCTGACTGCCAGAGTTTGACCTTCTCACCTTGCAGCAGAACTATACAGGCCATGATATCACTGATTGTTATGTTTACAGGTGCAAGAAAACCTACTGAGCCAATGGTCATAGGTAAAACAGGCTTAAAAGCATTGCTTTTTATCTTTATGTTTAGTTAACCTTTCTAGTTTTCCTTCAAACGGTCTTCTTATTCTCTACTTTTTGTAGCCTAGTGATGTATGTCCTGGTTTGAGAGCACCACCTTTGGTGGAGTAGGATTAAACTGCTGGTAGAACTGTGATTTGTATGTATTGTTACAGGCATCCTGGTCTAAGATCATTGGGTTAAACAAACCAGATCCACTCAGAAAACTAGTTTCATAGTACTAATTAAAATCAAATTATCCACAGGAAGCTATGAGGTACTATTGAGTTATCATAAGCCTGACTGCCTGCCATCCATCCATCCATCCATCCATCCAATTAGCCACTTATCCAGTTCAGAGTCGCAAGGAGCTGAAACATATCCCAGCAGGGCCATTTTGTTATCCCATCCTGATCATTCTACAGCGTAAGATCAGAATTTCCCAGCCCTTGTTATAGACCCTAAGAAGCACTAGGATTCAAAGAGGGAAAAGAAGGAATAGTTTTGTAAGGATTAGAGCAGAAAGAGAATACCAACAGGAAAAGAGAAACAGTGCTATGGAAGAGAAACTTTGTAGACGGAAAAAGAAAGAGTGAGAAAGAATTAAGAGGATGGAGACACAAATACAGAGGAAAAAAGAAAAGATGATCATGAGGCAGAGGATAGAGACGCGTCCTTATCACTTCCCACAAACTTTAGTTGCCGCAACGACAAAATCGTTCCGTTACGCAGCCTCCGACAAACTTCTCTCATTTGGCGGATAAGATGAATCTGCGAGAAGCACGAAGGAAAAAAAAACTAATGTTCAAAATGCATTAAATGTTTTTCATGTATGACTGCATTTTTGCTGACATTTCAGCTCCGTGCTCATTAATATGGAGACCAAATTAAACTTATGATTGCTTGTTGATTTTCTCCCCCCTCTTCCTTCCCCCATCCCTCCACTTCTCCTCCACTCCCCCTCTTTCCCTCTCATCTGTTTTGTGAAGCGTTTATCCACCATTTCTCTCTTTGTGTGTTTTGGGAAAGCTCCGGCATTTTTCTGTTTTCTGATGTGTGATTTATTAATCTATTTGTATAGAGTTTTACTCCAACAATGGCGCACTTGCTGTGTCATATTTCTAGTGTATTTTTTAATAGGACAAAAGTGTTTTCTAAAAATACATTTGCAATAGCAAAGATTCTTTAGTGACTAAACTATAGTGTATCAGAAAACTAGAAATAAGTGATGTACTGACATAGTTTACACCATAACTATATGTATTCATTGCCTATATGATAGCAACATTCTGGGAAGCCAACATAGGTTGAACAAATTTAATGTAAATCCAGATATTGTACAATTTTCCACTTTCTAGTAACATCTGATTTATCTTGTCAAAGATACCGCAGTGGGATGTGATGAACCAAAATGCAGAACATCAAGACAGGGTTAAATAAAAAAAACGCAAGCCTTTAATGGCCGATATAATCAGAAATGGGATAAATAAAACAAAACAGGAATCCAATTCAGTTTTATTTATATAGCACCAAATCAAAACAACAGTCACCTCAAGGAGCTTTATACTGTAAGGTATTGGCTGTACAATAATACACAGAAACCCCCAACAATCAGAACCCATATGAGCAAATACTTGGCGACAGTGGGAAGGAAAAAAACCCTTTAACAGGAAGAAACCTCAGCAGAACCAGGCTCAGGGAGGGGCAGACATCTACTGTGACCAGTTGGGGGTGAAAGACGGTACCAGAGGACGATAATTCCAGATAATACCGAAGGAAGAAATTCACAAAGGAGGGAGTATAAAGAAGCATAACCCCAGGAAATGCACAATGATTATTTGGAACAAAATACAATACAATGAAGGACAAGACAAAAACTATGACATGAACAATTTCAAAAATAGCATCGTTATTTTCCAACATAATTTTCTTCCATTGGTGAAATTCCTCTTTAAGGGAGTGTGGGTGAATATTTACCTTTCATGCACATCCTTTACTTTTAAAAAAATTTTTTTGTGTACTCACTCCTCGTAGCTGTATCGTTACCAACACTGACACTTGTGAAGTGTCATATTGGCATCATATTTAACACTCTGGGTAAGCATGATTTTTTTTTATGTGCAGGGTCAGTCTTATGAAGAGTCATTCATTTAAGCCGTTTTAAACTAAATATAACCAAGTAGGTTTTGGTGTCATACCCTATTTTGTAAAAGTAAAAAGTGACAGTAAACACTTGGAAAGACTGAATAAATTCAGCTAATGCTGTACTCAGACTCTGACATACTTCTACTAAACTACATACAGTAATTTTTGCGTAAATGAATACAAATGCGTCCTGCAACACATATTGTTCATGCATTCATCTATATTTCAATCTGAGCAATGAAATGTGAATAAACAATTTTTTAGAGCCAGATATGTAACATATGGGACTGAAGCAACAAGTAATTAGTCTAAATTAGTAACAAATGATGTTTTATGTTTTCTGTACAGCCACTGGGATCTGTGCCAGAAAAACTTTTAATGGCTTCAGCAGCAAAATGCAAAGTTTGTTGATTATGATATTTTAACCCAGTCGTAGTGGTAGTTTTTTGGGTTTTTTGGGGGTTTTTTTTGGCATGATGGAGAGAAGGCAGGTAAGTGTATTGTATGTGCAGGAGACCAGGTGGAAGAGAAGCAAGACCAGTAGAACAGGAGATGGATTCAAGGTGTTCTAAGGTGTAAAAAGAGAAATGGAGTAGAGGTAATCGTGAAGGAAGACTATGTAAACAGTGTTGTGGAAGTGAAGAGAGTGTCAAACAGGATGATGAGTTTGTAGATGGAAATTGTGGGTGCTGGGTGGTGATGAATGTTGTCAGTGTGTACATCCCACAGGCTGGATGTTAGAAGAGAAAGACAAATTCTGGAGTAAGTTGGATGAAGTGGGAGTGTCTCCAGGGAGAGAGAGAAGTGGTTGGAGCTGAGCTCAGTGGACGTGTAGAAGAAGGGAACAGAGGTGATGAGAAGTTGTTCGGTAGGTATGATGGCAGGAGAGAAATACAGATGGGCACATGGTAGTGGACTTTGCGAACTGGATGGAAATGTCTGTCGTGATCACTTACTTCAAGAAGAGGGAGGAACATAAGGTGACATGTAAGAGAGGAGGAAGGTGCACATAGGTGGACTACATCTTATGAAAAAAGGTGCAGACTGAAGGAGATAGTAGACTGTAAGGCGGTGGCAGGAGAGAATATAGCTAGGCAGCATCAGATGGCAGTCTCTACAATGGCTTTGGACATCAAGAAGAGTTGAAGAAGGAAGAATGTTGCGTTGAGACAGGCTCTTGATGGTAGAGAAGAGTTATCACATGGCTGGGAAAGTACAACTGAAGTGGTAAGGGAAACTGCCAAGATGGTGCTTGGTGTATCCTCTGAATAGAGGAAAGACAACAAGGGGACTTTGTGCTGGAATGAGGAAGTACAGAAAAGTATTCAAAGGCAGAGGTTAGAAAAGAAAAAGTGGGATAGTCAGGGGGATTAAGAAAGAAGACAGGAGAACTGGGAGGCAAGGCATACAGTAAAGTCAGAGGTGACAAAGGTGAAGGAAAAATCTTAGAGTTGTCAGGCTGGACACTAAGAAAGGAGAAAAGAACTTGTATCTATTGGCTAAGCAGAGAGACTGAGCTGGAAAGGATGAGCAGCAGGTTAGGGTGGTTAAGGATAGAGATGGAACTGTGCTAATAAATGAAGAGAGTGTGTTGAAAAGATGGAAAGAAGACTTGGAGAAGCTGAAGATTGTAGAAAATGAGAGTGAGAGAAGGATGGATAGAGGACAGTGAATCAGGAAGTGTAGGATTAGTAAGGAGGAAATGAAGGCAACTATGAAGAGGATGAAGAGTGAAAAGGAGGTTGGTCCTGATTACACACAGTTGTGATAAAAAAAAAAAAGTTTCCATAAACTCCTCATAGGCATGTCATGGTAATTTTTTTTTTTTTTTTTTGGGGGGGTAAAAAGTAAAAAAGAGGGGA
>VUQJ01045267.1:0-11563 GCA_015108635.1 Andinoacara biseriatus | reverse complement strand
ATAAATTTTTTTTATTTTTTTTTTTTTTTTTTTTACTTAGCCTCACTCAGCATTTCAGCCTCTGTGACTGTTTCATACCGAAATTCATAAAATTAGTGCTTTTTTTTTAATCGCTAGAGCTTTTTCATCATAATCAGCATTTGTACTGATGATTTTTCATGTCCATCCAACTGGCAATCGCCTGTACAGTACTATAAAATGGGTTTTTACCACCAGAGCTGAGACACCTGAAACAACTTTTATGTGTATCTCCTGTACTGTATATGGGTCATTCCAAAGACTGAAGTAAGCTCTGGGTGCCTTGCTAATGGGTACATTGGCAGCAGTTGTTTGTCTGTACCCGGGCGCGGTGATTAATTCCAGGTCTGCAGTGGGGTGACAGCTGGCGACGGCTCGTCAGGAGGCTGAAATTGCGGCGATGTGACTTTGTTCCTCCGAAGAAACAAACCGTCTCCTGTCGAACGAGTGGCATGTCACACAAACAGAGAGGAGCAACAGAGGAGCAAACACCATCTGCGTGTGTGTGCGTCATTTCCTTGTAGTCCCTAATGATGACACAGACACACAGACACACACACACACACATACACACATGATTTCCTCACTCATAAAAGTTATTGGAAGTGTGTATGTGTGTGCATTAACATATGTATCAACCTTGCTGAAACTGATTCAATTTTAGAAATTAAACAACAGCAACAGCTGAGTCTTTCTCTCTCTGCATCGTGTGTATTTACGCCACAGTAACCAGGCTGTGATTAAACTTCTGTTGCTGACGAGGAGGCGTTTGGACTCTGAATGCTGTTTACCACGCATGCAGTAAAGTTTGTGTACATGTCACCAGGTTGGAGACTCTTAATCTCACATTCTCGCTCACTCTCCCGGTTTTCCTTCATCTACCATCTTTTCTAATTCTGCAAGTATGTGGACGCCCCATGTCAGAGTTATCATAACTGAAACGGTTGTAGCTTTGTTCAAAGCCACAAATGCTTCCGGTACTCTATTAAGCTCTATACTCAGGTGCCGCCATCCCCCCTGTAACTGATGTAATTGGCACCAAGGCAGGAACTTAAGGTGCACTCCATAACACAAAACTATCTGCCTGCCGTAACGTATACTGTGCAGCACAAGCTCATGCTCATGCTGAGAATCGTAAGCAACCATACTGTGTTAACCAACTTATTTCCATCCCACAGTGTCAAATACAGCCATTTTATCAAAGCTGAGGCCACTATTAGAGACCAAGAGCTAACAAAGTCTTTATAATGAGGCATGAGGGGGTGCTAATGCTAAGGACTGCAAACCGGGGCACCAAGGTTTTTTGTTTTTTTTGTCCAGTTTGAGGATCTTTTTTCTTGCTTTTTAGTTTTTTGGTTGTTGTCTGTGATGAATTGGAGGTAAGGCTTGTTGAATTTTTGCTGCAGTTGGTGTGTGAAGACACCGGCGCTAGAAGACACCTCGTGCATTTCTCTGGGATGGCCACAGCTTTGACAGGACTGCAGGATTTGATGCCATGGGAGTGAGAACAGGGGTATTTTTTTACATGAGGAAGAGTAGTGCAACGTGGTGGGTCATTGTTTAACACTGTTGCCTGGCAGTAAGAAGGTCCTGGGTTCAAAGCTGGGCAGGACCGTTCAGAGTGGAGCTTGTATGCTATGCTGCTTTTCTCAAATCCATCCTTCCTGTCATGGAGTCTCAAGAATTCTTTCTTGATTGATTTTTTTTTTTTCCATGAGAGATTCCGTGTCCTTCCCAAACATCTCTTGCCTTGACGTAGCTTCAGCTGCTTTACCTATTGTATCAACATTATTAAGAAGATTCTGTGCTCTCAGTGATAATGCCAGGTGAGCAGGACGAACAGAGAACTCTTCTGTCTTTTTGCCAACCCAAACTTTTCGGTCCTCTTTCACCCTTTTTATTTCTTACTCTATATCACCTGACCGCTTTAATTACTTTATTTCTGTTCACATTTTTGCAGTGATCTATTTCAGGTTATGCTCCTTCTTTCCCAGATGTGTCAGAGTTTTGTTTCTGCCTTTCTGTCTTCTCCTTCCATCCTTTGCTCCCTCCTCACCCTTCCAACATGGCGCCTCAGTAGCATATTAACGGGCCTATCAGTGCTGGCGTTGGCATCTGCTGCTCTGACACAAATTGGGAATTAACTGGAATTGATGTCCTGTGTCTCGCCTCTGAACTATTCTGGCCTTATGAAGAATTTATGACATAGCAAACACACGTGCACACAAACCTGAATGATGAAGAAATAAAGAGGTTGTAAATTAGTGTCATCTTTTCTGTTGTGCATTTTAGCAGCAAGCTTTTTGTTTTTTTTTGCACCTGTTCAAGGTCAAGCTGCACCCTTATGGATAGTTACATTACATATACTGGATACTGTACATATAATGTGGAGGCAGATCCAACAGAAATAAGCCTGAGCTCATTGAGAATCAAGCGTCTCAGCTCTCTAGCAAACAAATAAATATTTGGGGATCTGTTGGTCTTCTTGCCTTGTGATGGGATGATGTTCACCAACTACCTGCAGAAAAAAGATGTGTGTTTTACAAAAAAAAAGTTTTTTCCTGCTGTCTTGAGAAAATGTACTTCTAAATTACATCCTCGATGACAGCTGATCCTCCTTGTGTATGAGCTGTCTTGCTCTCTTTTCTCTTTCGTTTTCTTGTTCTCTGTCAAAGGAAGAAAACATTCATGATCACTGTTGCCTCTTCTTAGCACAAAGCTAACTGTGCACTTGACTGTTTGGGGTCCTATTGTTGCAACTGTTCATTGTCTAATGGGTTGGTTTGACTTGCCAGAGTTCAGCTAAAGTGGTTTTTCCACTCAGAAGTGAGAGTTGCTGCTATACCACTGACTCAATAGCTTTTGTATCAACACATACATATGCAAATTAACAACAGGGACCCATGTTGGGCTTGTTCAGGAGCAGCTCTGTGTTCAGTTATTCCTGCCATGGCTGCTTGTTACCATCATAGTAGGAACTTCAAGATAACAGCTATCTGATCCTTGAAATTTTTCAAAACAATGCATTATGAACCCTGAATAAGACGAGATGTAGAAGACAGCTTGCACGGCAGAAACCAAAGAGTATGAAATGAGCGTTACTTCTGGTGTGGCAGCTCTTTGAAAACATGGAAGCTTGTAGTATTTTAAATGTTGAGAACGATATACGCTATATTGTTTCCAGCCCATTTAAGGAAGGATCACTTGTATCATATCTTAACCTAGTTAGATCAAGGTGACTGTATGATCTTTCTATATACGAACAATCTGTTCATACATCTCTATCCTTTCTATGCCCACTGCTACTCCTCAATAATGTCTGCTAAGTTCATGAGCCTTCATGACCCTCGGTCCTTTGTTTTCTCACTCTGCGATCTTGCTGGATCCTGTAATTCACTTGTGAATATACACTGACCAAATATAAAATAAAAACCACTGACAGGTGTAGAAAATAATATTGACAATATTGATACAATGTAATGTTCTTCCTGCAATCTTGAGTCCTGGAACTTATGGGGATGTTACCTGACATGCAGCACGTTCCTGAAAATCATTAACATTCAATAACATTCTGTGATGGCTGTGACCCCGGCCTCCTGCTCAGCTGAAGACTTTCTGTGGACTTTCTACCCCAGTTTAAAAAGATGAGCTTGTTACATTAACTGGTGATTCTAAAAAGGCCAAAGTTGTGAATGTGAGAACAAAAGTTCTCTCAAAACTCCAGCCCAGCGCAGTTAAGAAAATTGATTTATAGATTGTCTAAAAATCCCCAGTCTGATAGATTGCTATGAAGTGCTAATCACTTACGCAAAGCTACTGCTGAGCAAATGTATCTTATATGTTTCTGTTGCCATTAATTAACTGGTGTTAATTTGCTATCTGTCCACTTATGTGGACAGATAGTCATATTAGCATTACTGGCTTCGATCTTTCCAGTCTGAAAGAGCTTTTGCCAGTTCATCATCATCATTAAATGAAAAAGAAATGTTCTTGCTTTCCTTTCACCACTGTCTCGACTGGTGAAAGCTACTCCTGAGTTTACCTGTTATTATTGTTTCTGAGCACGGCTGAGCCTGGGAATCGGTGCTGGAAGTCATTTTCCAGCAGTTTTTAGTGGTTATTTTGACTAGATCGGGCTCAGGGCAGGCTCAAAGTTGCTACACAAACGTATGGGTTGGCCCTCCTCGAGAATACTGGAAAAAGTGCTACATAGTAAAAAAGCATTCTAAGCATAACATCATAGAGGTTGTTACTTCCCATTATGTTGATAGCTTTAGTCAGTTTTGGAGGGTTGAAAGCTATTTTAAATTACAATGAGTGCCTTTAAAGTCACTATAAGCAGAGAGGGAGACGTCTCCCTGGTGGAGAACTTAACAAAATCCAAATTAATTAACTGATCATTACTACACTCTCTGACATGTCCATGAGCACAGCTCTGCATTGAGGTGAACATGACTTAGATTAAAAGTGAGTGATGGGCTTTCTCGTCCAAGGATCATTCAAAGAAACTACTGAGTTTCTATCCCCAGTATTGTAAAGTCCAGTTGTTAGTTGTTAACTGGCAAAATACAATTCAATTCACTTGAATCCATCAGTGCAAATAGATCATCTATTAGTAAATCACTGGTAATGGCAACATGATGCTAGCTGAGCAATAGTGTTAGCGCAATATATTTGCCAATCATATATATATTGCAATAACATATTTTATGATTTATCACCTTTTTTCAACTGCAAATTATGTCCTTAAAGTTAAACTTTGTCTTTTCTATCCAGTAAGATAAAGTTATGCAACACACTCAAGCTCTGGGAAACTATTCAGTCATCACAAGTTTCAATTAGTAGCAGAATGTGGAAAAAATTAATTCCAGTCACCAGGCAGATGTTTTTTATTCTCCCACCTGATATAAAGCCGTCATACCGTCCATCCGTCTGTCCGGGCATCTGTCTGTGAGGTTTTATCCTTCCAGTCTATCAATTTTAAAACCACAGAAAGTTGATCCATGACATTTGGCTTATCGTTAGCCTAATAGCATAACTGCCCAAGTCATATTTTGGCCAAAACTGAGATATAAATCTAAATAAATCTACACTATTAGCAGAGTAGAATTAGGCAGGTATCTCAAAATATGCCAAAATATGACTTAGGCAATTATGCTATTAGGTTGACGATATGTGTTCTTTACTCTTCAAAGATGTGCTACATGATATTCGTCGGTCTGTCCGTACGGGCACAACAGTTTTACAGAAGGTAGTAAGATGTCTGCTGATGGGTTTTCTGTAATAAAATGGGCCTGTGATTTTATCCACATTCTAAATGTATTTTATATTTTCATTAATGGCGGGAGGAAATCCCTGCCAGTGATGCGACGTTTTTGTGTGTCCAGTGTTGGATGCTTTTTCGGTTTAGCCAATTTAACGTAAGCTTGCATGGCTAACGTTACATCAGCATGGTGGTGCACGAGATGAGCCCTCTTGTTCATAGTATTTTAATGTATTGAATAAAATATTGCTATTTGGTGTTGCTGTATTGATACAATATCACCATGCAAAATATTGCAATTATACAATGTATTGATTGTTTTCCTCCCATAGAATAGTAAAATGAACTTTGCTACATACAAAAAAATTGAGGTTAAAGCTAAAAAAAAATGAAGCACATATTTATTTATTTTTCTTTGACATGCTGGACCCTAAATGTTACTTCGCTGCTAATGTCAGGCCCAGTGTCTCTGCCCTGAGCTCCTGATTGGTGGCCATCACAAGTTTGTTTGTTTTGTATTGATGAGCAAAAAAAAGTACACACACATAAACACACACTTGCCACAATCCGACTGGGGAATAGTCTCTCTCAGCGGCTTGCTGTGTCTTACTGTGTGATCAACAGGGGCTTGAAAATTACTCTGCAGTGCTTATTATACACACACACGCACACACACACACACACACACACGCACACACACACGCACTCACTTTGAGTCAGGCTCTTGTTGTTTTCAGTTGTTCCTATTTGAAACAGTGATTGCTCCGCACCAAACCCTCTTTCAGTTTGTATTGTGTCTAAATGATGTTTTGTTGTGGGTGTGGATATCACAACTCTGTAGGAGAAGCTGCTAGAAGCTCTGAATTAGCAGCTGATCCGTTTGCACCTGGAAAAACACCAGATTTATTCGCAAAGCCTTAGTCATCATCACCAGAGGGCTTGTGATGACAGCAAGCTAATTCATAGTTTTAATAACAGAGTTAGAAACTTTGTCAAAATGAATTATTATATAGCAATAAATCTGGAGCGGTTTCTTCTTACAGCAAGAAACACAGAAGCATAAGGTTATTGATATTAGATTGATGCACAGCTCCCCGCCTTTCTGTGGGAATGCAAGGACACTTGAAAGTGGACAGAGCAGCAGAGGGGTCATCCAGGACATTTGCTGAAGTGGACTGATGTAGAGATCAGCTGATCTGTTGGAATCGCTGCTCAGCTTTGTGACCTGCAGAGTGCTAACCCATCCGAGAGCAAGAAACGCTGCCAGATATTACAGCAAAGTGATATTACAAGAAACTGTGCCGTATAGATTTTGTGCAAGGATTAGGAAATATTAGCAAATATGATGAAGTACAGTGCAAGTCTGGGGAAATTTGAAAGTGCGATCATGGATGGGTACCATATTAAACTTGCTCTCAACATTGAAATGACTGCTGTTGGGAATGTAGTTAATCACTGATTGAGGCTGAGATTGGCTACAAATCCACGGGTAATATGTGTTTGCAGCACTAGCATCTACCCATGACAGTCAATCCAAACACCTAGCCTGAGTTTTAAAGAAATACACATTAAGGGAAGCCAGCTATTAATTTTATTTTTACCTTTCAAAATTGTTCCTTTATATTTAAAGTCCTTTCAGTTTTACTTTTAACAGCAAACACAATCTCTGTGACAAACTCAAACCACTAAACTGTAAACAAGATCTCATGTCAACAAGAACATTAAGATTATTATTACATCTTGAGGAGCAACAGTGACATGAATGACATTACTTAAAATGTAATCTTCACACTTGCTTCAGCAGCTAGGCCCTGAATACATGACATCCCTTTTATTGATTTGCACATTTCTAAAGGTAGATGATTAATGGCTGTGTGTGTATTGATTGATATGCTACTTTACATGATGGAGTATTGACATAACAAGGAGTCCTCAATGTAATTGCCTGACTTTTTCTGTTTTTTCTCCCCCCTCACTCTCTCTCTCTTCTTTCAGAAAATCCTCTCCAAGCATGCAAGACTCAGTTCTTCTGAGCAAAACCAGTCATCCACCATGAAAGGTCAGCTGGTTGGAGGTCACGGTGTCAGTGTAGAAAACCCTCGCTCAGCCCTGTCCCCACTTACCAACTCACTCCTGGAGCAGCTAGAGGCTCGTATCAAAGAGCTGAAGGCGTGGCTGCGAGACACTGAACTTCTCATCTTTAACTCCTGCCTCAGACAGGACAAAGATGCTGCAGAGCAGCTCCAGAGCTTCAAGGTAGGAAGAACAAAGTTTCCATTTGTTTCTCATGATATTTGGCTCAATGTCAATTAAATTAGCATCATATTAGTCTTATGGTAGAAACCTATTAACTAGCTCTCACATTGGATTAAAGCCTCTCTCTTATTCAGCAATGAATATGATTCTTTTGAAATCAGTGCTCTCAGTTATTACGTATCTAAAATTTTGCCAACAGAAAGTTTCTGCTCAGTACACCTGCATTAGGCAAAATACTCCCTAGATGTGTTTCATGGAAAAATGTAATCCTGCTGACGCCCGCTGTTGTCAGACCACCTTTGGCATGCAAGAAACCAAACTTTACAGATGTGTACCTGAAATCAAAACAAAGGAAGATGAGTGTGGTCCAAGAACTTCCTGGCATTGCATCTGGTGTGATCCCTACAGGCTACAGGAAAGCAATGTTGCAGTTGTGTTAGTGCTTCCACTCCAAGAATAGGAACATGACTTTCTATAGCGCACCGCCAGCTGTGAATTGTGTTTCAAAGCTGGAACTTTTGCAAAGTTTTCTGTTGGGTGGTAAAACTTCTGCTCCAGGTGCAAGAAATGAAGGTCGAGATGGACAGTGCGTCTGAATGAGTGCCCGATGAGTAGTATTATATGATCCATTGCAAGACAGCCTCTAGTTCAGTCTGCCCGCATGTCTCCATTTATAAATCACTGCAGATGGAAACTCTTCTCTGCCTGGACTAACACTAAACTTGAGTGCATGCCATGAGCATCTGATGAAAGAGCATTGAACTAGTTTTACAGATCACTTCACAATGGAACACGTTAACTACAGCAAAGCTATCAGAGCCTAGTTTGATTGCTCTGTTAAGAAAAAGTAGTTTAATCTACTAAAAAAATTAATAAAAACATATAAAAGAGAGAAAAAAAATCACATTCCAGCAAAAAAAGTCACCCAGGTGAGATTATTCCAAAAGACTTTATTACCAGTTTGTTTACATAATAAATACATCAAAATGAATAAATACATATCCATGATTAAAAGTTTCAAACCACAAATCAGCAAAAAAAGAGACAAAATAACAAAGTTACAAAAAAATAGTTTGTGTGTGTGTGTGTGTGTGTGTGTGTGTGTGTGTATAATAAGCACTGCAGAATTCAGATCCTGCTTCAGGTGTGTATTTGTGTCCACTGTCACTGAACTTTCCCTTATTAACTTTTGCAAATATGTGACAAAGCTTTGGCAGATCAGCACCAAGCATTAACAAAAAAACATGTTCACTTTGTGTTGTTGCTAAGTATAGCAATACATCGTCCTAATGAGGCCAAATGAAAGCAGGGCTGTTTTGAAGCGATGGATGTATAGAGGAAACAGCAGTTAACCTTAAAAGCCACGGGACACTAACAGGATATTAATCAGCCTACATCACACAGCGAACAGCTAGCTGCACTGATTAGCCTAGCCCTGCCGTGTGACTGACAACCAGAGGCACACACACAAATGCACACAATCACAGTGTACCCACTGATATAGAACTGCGTGTGCACAGAAGTACATTAATTCATATACATTTGATTTATGCTCACAAATACTGATAGGTTAAATGAAACACACTTTAACACATACAGATGCACTGAAATATGCAAATAAAGAGACACAGGCACAGAGATGCATTAAAAATGAATGCATAAAGACATATAGCTGACTGCAGTAACACAAAGAAACGAAAGCACGACTACACAACTGCACTGCCGAAACAAAAAGTTGCATTCATGGAACTGATTAAGATTAATATGAACTTTAATTTTTTTTTTTTTGTAAGCTTTAAGATTCTTTAGTTGTGACATCGTTTAAGCACGGCTGTAGAAAAATCAGCATTTTTGCACTTTTATTCTAATCTTCATTCACTTGAGCTTCAACCTGAAGAGGTGGGAGAGTTTGAAAAAGCAACATTTTTACACTTTTCTTTAACGTGAACGGATGTTTAGTAACCTCGCTTCAGAGTTAGAACGATCTTTATGTGTGGGGGTACTGTTGGACAAGGGGCATCCTGGGGCATTATTATTTTATTCCAACGGGTCTGTATGAAGGTGTGCATCTTAAACCACCCCACAATCGTTCCCTACAACCTTTCCCAGCCCTCACCAAGTATATTTTCAATGCTGAAATGTAACTGTGCATCTCTTAGTACCATAATGATGCCTAGAATGAGAAGGTGTCGGACAAGGAGTTTAAAGTGTGACCTGGGCCTTTGAAACATTATTTCACCCTGTGGTTGGATCTGATATTGCTGTATTAGCAGCACACTCACCTGCAAATCCTGAACTTTGCATCAGGTGCCCCGATGTGGCAAAGATCACAACAGACTGTGAAATGCTGGCGCTCACTCATAAATGGTCATTTCATTTACTGTTAGTCAGAAACAACCGAGAATCTGCTGTATTAACACAGGTGAGGGCCGGCCTCACACACAAAGGGAATGCATAGGTGTGTGAGTCATACCTCATGAAGGGGGTCTGAGGGGCAACATAGCTCGAATATTTCTTGTAAACAGATAAATGTCAAGAAAAAGTGGTTTACAGAGTATCTAAACTAGGCATAAGAAACCCTGTAAGGCGTCTGTTATCAAGTCAAAAGTTGCAGAAACAGCTCAAAGGAGCTAATGTATCTATAGCATGTAATTTAAGGGAACATGCATCATTTACTAGCTGTAATAAGGGGTAAGACCACCTGTCAAGGTACATCTCGATACTTTTATTCAAGTATCGGGATGTAAAAATAGTGGACACAGTTCACACATAGAAAGGAATTAGAGAATGATTAGATGAAAAATAAAAAAAACCCCACTGAAGGCTCACTGGAAAAACATGCCAGTGATTATAACTTGATCACCTCTTAATCTCATTAGAGAAAAAAATAAAACGTAGAAGCAAACACAGTTTTTACTCCCAGCGTGTCTGTACGGACAGCACAAGTGTATTTCTGTCTGCGTGCTGTAAGTGTTTGTAATCAGATGTCCACTCCCATTTATGAGCCACAGCTCATCACATTTTGATTAATTGGCATGATGGAATTCATTTATTTTATGCCACAAAATAAATGAATGTGTGAAACATATTTGTCCCACAGTAAACATGACTTTTTTTTTTTTTTATCAGCAAATATCAGGATGCTTTGCATTTGTGCTTGTTCAGATAATTAAATGATGTAATGTTTTGGTTTTATTGTCAAAAAATAAATGGATGAAGTGTAACTGGAACTGGAAATTTTCCTCAAATATCTTTCCGCTCATGTTTATTAGCTTTGCCCATGTTTAAAGAATAATCACCAACAAACAATCATCGCCAAAAAAAAAATAAAAAAAATAACGCCATTCGCGTGGATTTTTTTTTTAAATTAAGTTGATGTGAACACAAAACAAATATTTTTGCACACACAAACACAGACCGGCTGCTTAAAGGATGAACCTGTACAGAAACGAGACTTTGGAGACTTTATCTGAAGAAAGTGAACCTCCCACTTTTGATCCTTGTCACAGCTCTCAGTGGGAAGCCATTGATTTTTGGCAGAAAGAGGCCGTGAGCTTCTGGAGAAATGAAGATTGGAAATATTGATAGCAGTCATTTGTATGGAGAGAGCGCGAAAAGGGGCTCCATTTTAAGAGAAGTCGACTCCATTTTAGCGATCATTTGTCTGTTTTTGGTGTTGGGACGCGTAAATGGGTTCGATTTCTGCACTGCAGCCCATTACTGTAGGGGTATATGAGAAAGCAGTGGGGGTCGGCAGGGGTCGCATGGGCACGCGCGCACACACAAAGGCACAAACAAAAGCATACATTTAGAAAACGCATATGCAACCTCACAAATAAATGTGCAACTCACAGAGACACGTTGCTGCATTAAGACCATATTCTTATTATAGTGTGTCATATGTGAGCGGTGAGGGGAGCAGAGCGGACCCAAATGCAGAACTCCCGAAGCGGACTGAACTTAAAGGCGAGTTTATTGAGAACAAAATGGTAACATACAAAACTGAGGACACTGGAGGCAAAACCG
>VUQJ01045266.1:23679-37659 GCA_015108635.1 Andinoacara biseriatus | reverse complement strand
GGGTCAGGGAGGAGATTGAGTTATCTCAGGATCTTCCTCATCAATAGGAGGAGAAGGAGCTGACTGTGAAGAAGCTGTTGATTTACTGGTACTTCTATGACCACGAGCTGTGGGCAGTGATGTGAAGAACAAGCTCGAGGTCACCAGCAGCAGAAATTAGGCTCCTCTGAAAGCAACTTACCAGGAAACGGACACTACCAAAGCTCAATGAAAATCAGTGACAGGAAGTGAATGGGTTTGTATTTGAGCTCTGAAGCACCGATCACGGATTCTGCCAATTCAAATACTGTCTTCATCCTAAAATAATGGCTTAGGTTTTTTTTCAGGTTTTTCAGAAAACAAAAAAAAAACTGAACGAAATATTGAAAATGTGATCAGGCAAAAATAACATTTTCATTAAAAAATTATGATTATGTAGGCCATAATTTAAGGAGGGTAACAGTATGTAGGGGGGTAAGCATATTAGACGGTTACAACCAAACCCAAGAAATGTCCAAAAGCTACAAAAGGGATGCACAATGAAGGATTTATATGGGGTTCGGGCTTCAGAGCTTCTGCTCCTCCTCAAAAGCAGCAAGCTGAAGTGGTTCATCAGCTGACCAGGATGGCGCCTGGTATTTCATGTCCGTTTGAGAGGAGACCCCAGAATAGACCAACGACTGTTCTGGGAACTCCTCAGTGTCCTCCCAAAAGGGCTGGATGAGGTGTTCTGCTACACTGCTGCTCCCTGAGGCCAGGATAAGATGAAATGGATGGATGGCTTTTCTTTAGTTATACTGTATCATATCACCTTCACTTACATAATATTGGAATGAAGAACATTATATTATATTATATTATATTATATTATATTATATTCCATGAAATATACTACGAGCTGTCTGTGATGGGAATCCTTCAGAGGCTGCAGCTTGGGGAAAAGCATCGTCACGACATCCTCAGAGTGTGTGTGTGTGTGAGAGAGAGTGCGTGCATGTGTCTGTGTGTGTGTGTGTGAGTGTGTGTGTGTGTAGCTGCAGTGTGATTCCCCTGCAGTCAGCTCACACACATCACGCCGTTACTGTCATACGATGCTGCTCTGACCAAAAGCCTCCTGAGTCATGTGACCTACAGCAACCAATACGAGCAGAGATGCAGACAGAAAGACCCTCCTCATCCTCAGGGTGAAGATAAAAATATTCAGCCAATCACGTGTCATCTTCCAGCAGGACTCAAACTACAGGCCTCAGAGACACACACACACACAAACAGTGCTCCACCATCCTCCACCCTGCTCCCACCTCCTCCTCTTCCTCGGCAGCTCACACTTCAGTGCATCACTATCTAAACACTGCTGCACAGTCAGAAAATAACATGCATGTACAGAAGCACGAATCCAGCAAAACAGCTTTGAATGATTTGCAGTTCCAAAAAAAATCCTTCTTTATTGTACACTGGGCCTGTACTCTGGTTGAAACACACTCCTGCTCCTGACAACTTCTCTGATTGGCTGCCCCTCATAAGCTTCCTTGTGGGTAGGGCATCTGTGCCTGAGATGACCATATAAGGATATGCCCTCTCTGCAATATCACGCAGATCCAAGAGTAGAAAAACTGTGATAAACAGATGCCACATTACCACTAGTACCGACTCAGGTCGACTCAACTCGGCCCGATTTGTAGGGTTTTCCATTAGGTCCTGGTACCAGGACTCAAAGGCATTGAAGAACAGCATGGCACTGATTGGCCAAGGAGTGTCGACACCAAATGAGTCATGAGAGCGACTCCTTCCCTAGAATCAAACGCGCCATTTTTAAAACCCGACAGCGAGGAACACAAACCAACACCGCGGTCCCACGACGAGGTGCAGACGTTTCTGTGCTTGGTGACGGACAAGAAATTGTATCAGGTGGTCTCTGACCTAATGGCCGCCTTTGAGTCGCATACAAATTATGTCAAATGACATCTGCCAGTTTTGCTATATCGACTCCACCCATACTGAGGTGGTAAACAATTGGAAACAAAACAAAACCATTTCAAGTCGAGTCGAGTCGAGTCACACTCGGTACAAGTGGAAACATGGCAAGAGTTTTTGACATGGTTCCTTTTCTGAAGCTTGTCTTTCTTATAAAGTTCTTTTATCTCACAAAGTTTTTTCTCTAAAATATTACTGTCAGCTATAACACCCTCTGGGCTTCCACCCATCCAACGTTCTTAGCAGCGGACTGATCAGGGGTTTCAAGATATCTTTTCTGCAGTTTTCCAGTTGCTGCTGTGGAATCTTGAGGTGCTCCCAGCCCAGAAAAAATATACAATCTCTCTTCAGAGTTCTAGGTGTGATCCAGGATCTCCTTGCAGGTGATCACGTCTCAGATCAGAGGCCCTTCAGAGAGAGCAAATCTCTGCTGCTTGTATCGTCGATCTAGATTGTAGATGAACCAGAAGATTGACAGCTTCACGCTCAGCTTTCACCACAACAACACATCACTGCAGATATGATGGGAACGTGGAGCATGAGATAGACCGGTGATCTACCTCACGCTCCACGTTCCCATCGTATACAAAACCCTGAGAAACTCCTCTAACTGGGGCAGTAAGTTTCTTCCATCCCAGAAAGAGTAACCTCTGGGAGCTAAACGTCACACTGAGGTTCCTCAGGGTTCCTTTTTCTTCTAACATAGTTCAAATTTAATTCTCTGATTTTTAAAGATCATTATCAGCAGAACAGCCTAAGAACCTCTGACAGACCAACACCTGAGTAACTGAACATGATGATTCCTGTGGAGAGTTTGAGTCCACGTGATGAACAGCAGTCCTGCTGTGCTGTTTCTCTGGTTCCTATCTTCATATGGATGAAGATAGGAACTGAGCATCAACATTTATGTCCCTCCAGTGCTACTCCTGTGGTTTTAGTGGCTAAGTACGAAAGGTTCTGTGCTCCTCTTTCCCTCCAAACAGTCTCTCAGATAGCTCTTTGAGCCTTGTCCTGTTGGACGTCGCTTCCTGTAAAAAAAAAGGCGTTCTTCCTCCTCACTGTTGCCAAGTGCTTCTCAAGTGCTGTCTCTCTAATATTGTGGGGCCTCTGCCTTCCTATACAAAACGCTATGAAGTAACTGTGTGCAGAGGTGCTATATTTCATCCAGCTGTGTTTCCCTTTCAAGTGTGTGTTGTGTCTCTGTTGTAGAGATTCAGGAACACAAACCAGCATATCTCATGGTATGAAGAGTGAGCTGCAGCTTCCCAAAGAAAAATTCCCTGTTTTAAGGCTTCTGTGGAATCCTGCGGCTCAAACAAACCCGCCGGTGCAGACAGAGCTTCAAGCATCAGCTGCTTAGACCAAACATGAATGTGCTGGACTTTTCGTCAGTATTGATCTCTACAGCAGGTTCGATGTATCATTCTGATCCAAACCGCGATACCCCCCCATCCCCCCGGGATTTAATAAAACCAGGATTTTAACTACAGCTGTCACAATATCACAATTTCAAAATTCTTCATAACAATATAATTCTAGCGCGTATAAAATAGTAATAACAGCAGTAATGCTGTCCATTTCTAATGTGTTTACTTTTGCATTTATAGACACGGAGCTGGAGAGTCTGACGCTGAACCGCACAAAAACAAACATGTATGATATCACACACACACACACACACACACACACACACACACACACACACACACACATACACGCTGACTGTTGTTTTAACATGAAAGTTATCAAATAAGAAGAATAACATTAGCTCCAGTAATAATAATAACTAGAACTGCCTGATGGCTGCTGCAGAGCTTCTCTCACAGACTCGTTCATGGACCATTTCATACATTTGTTGCCAGTTCATTAGGAACAGCCAGTCAATTTGTTTCCATCGTGAGTCAAACACGTGACACAGCTGGTTTCCTAATAAACTGGCCTCTGCGTGCGAGGAGCAGCAGCATATTGATCACTGATCATTCTGATGATCGATCGAAGCTGCTTGCTGATCAGTTTTGGAGGAAGGGTAATGATCCTGTATGAAACACATGAACACGTGACAGCGCGCAGCTTCACGCACAGCCGAGATTTATGCAATGGGCCAGCCGGCCTGCAGGCGATCGGGGTGCTTCACCCCCTCACAGGTTCACACCTCCACCCCCCGCCTCGGTTCGGACAGACAGACAGGTGGACACACAGACAGGTGCACTCACTTGCCCACGAAGTTCTCCAGCACCGAGCTTTTCCCGGCGCTCTGTCCGCCCACCACCGCGATCTGAGGCAGGTCGAGGTTCGAGTTCTGGCCGATTGCGGCGAACGCGTCTTGGAGCTGGTTCACCAGCGGGATGAGGTCCTCCATTCCCCGGTTCCCCATGGCGGAGAGGTGTGCAGGCTCGGACGGGCGGCCCGGCGGAGAGAGCGAGACAGGCGGAGGATGCTGGTGTCAGCACCGCAGACAGGATGCGGCACCTTCGGTCGCTCCTCCTGAGTTCGATCAGCCGACCGATAATCAATCAGGGGATCGATGAGGAGGAGGATGCTAATGATGCTCCTCCAGCTGTGACCTTCAGTTCCGCTCTCCTCCTCCTCTCTGCTCCTGCAGGGAGGATGCGCGCTCACACACACACACACGCTCACACACACGTCCGGTGTGGACTTTCACAATAAAAGCCTATTCAGCCATATATTAAAAATAATTCTGCTTCCAAACGGTTTCTAAATTGAGATCCTGGTTCAGTTCCGTGCTACACAAACAGGAAGTGACGAAAAACTTTATTTATACAGAACAAAGAGCTTTAAAGCAGGGAGGGATGGGTCCAGTAACACCCACACAACCTAAATCGCACCTGTAGGCACAGGTGTAACAACTCTGTGAAAGGGCCTCACATTCTCACTCTCACACGCAAACACACCCCTAACCCCAAAATAATATCATGTAGTAATAGTCAATATCATCTATTTGACCAGCACAATGCAAACATTTATCTGAGCCTATGATACAAAGTCATCTTCAAACGGACCCATCCTGAGCTGTTAGTGTGGAACAAAGAGTGACACCCGTTAGCCAGAGCTCCTCACACACTGCCTGCATGAGCCCACACACACACACGAGCTGAAGGCCACATGAAGTTTGGAGCTCTGGTGGCATCCTATCACTATGCCACACTGGAATTCACTGAGATCCTGAGAGCGACCCATTTTTTTCCACTGTTTGTAGAAGCAGTCTGCATGCCGAAGTGCTTGGTTTAAATACCTGTGACCATGGACTGGATCCCCTGAATTCAGTGATTTGAATGGATGAGCAAATACTTTTGGCAATATAGTTTATATAACACAGTATGAGATCCAAAGTCCTGGCGGTATCTTCATGCTGCTCTCTGCTCTTCTTCCTCTTTGAGCTCTTCTTACAAACATCATTGAAAATGCTGCAAACAGTTTTATTTGTGAAATGTCAGAACATCACGACAGATTGCTGTTTGAGACAATAAAAGCGTTCACTAACACATTTTTTCACATGTGAAACTTTTCAACATCTTCACCATCATCATCCATACTTTACATTATAAATAATAATGACCACTTTCATGCTCTGTGCAGTTGACCAAAAGTATTTGGACGACTGACCTGCATTTTTTTTTTTTTTTAATGAAAAGTGAAATTAAATTTAAGCCCATTTCTGACACACAATGACCAAAAGTAAGTGGACACATCCTGCCCAAATAGAAGACTGACTTCAACATGACCGCAGAGTAAAGGTCAGAGGGTACCATGTGGTTCCTGCAGGTATCAGGCTTAAGGGTGATGTGTTCATGCACTGGAGCCCAGAGAATTCAGTATTAAATACATAAAAAACAAACATTAAAAATCTGTGGAAGTATTTACATTTTTGTGAGGTTTTACTTCACAAAATGATTTTTCAGCCTTTAAATGTTCACAATTTGTTTTCCTGATTCATTGTGTTTTAATAAAAAAAATTAAAAAAAAAGACTCCCCTGAACTAACCAATGAGTGATGTGACTACAGTCCATCAGATCTAATGACTCAATAACCGAAGGTGCCGGTTCACTTTAGGCCTGACTCCACCCGTTGTTATCAAACATCAGCTGCTGGTTGGAGCACCAGCTACCACACAGCCAACAACATCACGTCACATGACAAGTGTTGCTTATTTTGATTGGACAGTCTGTGTTTACTCAAACTGACTGAACTCTGACCTCATAGGTCTTTAGGTGTGATGTTCTGACATCACGCTGTGTACGCTGTGTGATTGTCCAATGAGAACGTCTCACTGACTGCAGCAGGTTTACCAAGGCAAGTGACACATTCAGAGGGGTCATGCTGCTGCTTCCTGTTTGTTTGAAGTTGTTTAAACAGTAAAAACATAAATAAATAAATGTGCCGACCAATCAGACGCTGTTCACCTGCAGGGTGATGGTGAGCCGCTCAGAAACAGCACTTAGGCTTCAGTCAGTTTTTTGCTATAAAAGAATCCTTGAAGAACCGCCAGAAGGTTCTGATTCTGCTTCATTCCTCCAGGTGCACCTGTGTCAGGTGTGTCTGTTGCTGTCTCCTCAGGGTGGTGATGCTGGAATCAGATGTACTTGTAGTAATCTGTACTTCGAAGTACAAGACCCAGGTGATCCAGGTGAGTCAGTCCTGGTCCAAGGGCAGCTTGACGAAGGCGATGGCAGCAAGCTCCTTGCAGAACTCCTCGAGGATGATGACTCCTTTGAGCAGGGTCAGGTGTTCCAGTCTGAGGACACGCCCACAGGAAAACTCAGGTGAACACAATACCAGCAGCTGATAGTTTACAAAGTGCAGGTGGAGTTTGTAACAGGTATTACAGCAGAACACAGATGCTTTGCTCATCAGAGACTGAAACTAAACACCTGGAAGTCCTGTTTACCTTCATTTCTGTTTCAGTAACTAAAACGTTCCTCACATCTGTAATCAAGGTGTTACAGGCAGTTGGTTACCTGGAGTCGTGGTCCAGTCCCAGCAGGTTTTTCCTAGTGTTCAGCAGTCTGTCGGTCAGGTTAGAGACCTGCTGGATCCTCTGCATCAGCTCCCCCATCACCTGACGGACAGAGAGAAGCAGGGCTGGGTGATTAAAACAGACTGTTCATCAATAACTTCACTTCCTAATCCTCTGCACTTCCTCATTCATTAACTGTCCTCCTCTCTCATTTTCTTTATTCATCAGCACCTCAAAGTCCTCCTTCCAGCTTCTCAGCACACTCTATTCAGTTGTTTGCACATTTCCATCTCTGTCCTTAATCCCGCTGACCTGCTGCACATCGTTCCCAGCTCCACCTTTCATCCTGAACAATTGTTACAACTCCTTTTCTCCTTCCTTGGTGTCCAGCCTCGCATACAGCTCACTTTTCCTTATCCTGGGAGGTCCCAGCACTCCAGTTTACTTCCTTCTCCTTGAATCGTACTTTTTGTTCCCTAACCTCTTTCTTTGAACACTTTCCTGTTCTTCCTCATCCCACCACTAAGTCTCCTTGTCCTCTTTCCCGTGTCCAGCCAAACACCTTCTAGGCAGTTTCCCTTGGCGCTTCAGCTGCATTAAACAGACTGAATATTAAACACATGACTTCATGTTGGAAATGAGCTGCTGCAAGCTTTCAGTGAATTCAGGAAAAATTTCCATCTTTCTTCCTGCTGGTTATATAAAACAATGTGCTACCTGCAGCAGGTAACAGCAGGCCACGCCCCCAAGCAGACGCACAAACTGAGGCCGTGTATTACTGTGGATTATACACAGCTGAAAGACATGTTGTATATACATATTCTCACCTTTTACCTGCAGTCAGACAGGAAGTGAAGCCTCCACTCAAACTTTCAGAACTCTGACTTATTGTTATTATTATGCAAACTTGTAGTTAAATCAAACTTGTTATCAGCTGTTGCAGCAGTGTTTTGTCTTTAGGCTGTAGGAGGACTTAAAGGCTAAGATCACACTGCAGAAGCAGAGTAGAGACAAAGCTTTGGAGAACACAGCTCACCCTGATGAGGACGGAGAAGAGTGATCTGGAGGAGTGAGACAGGTGTATGTAGGGGTTGAGCAGGTACTCGTGCAGCAGAGGGTGGCTGAAGGCCGACAGTCTGGAGAGAACAGCCGTCAGCTGCAGGTTCAACTCGTACGGCTGCAAACACACAACATTATCATCGCTTACACAGGTGTGTCACCACACAGGGGAGAGTGCTTTGAACAGGTGTGCGTGTACCTGCTCCAGGATGCGTCCCAGACGGTCGAAAAGAACTCTCAGCAGGTGACCTTCGAAGAAGGAGACGGAGTCCTTACCTGACGGAGGGGCAGGGGGAGGAAGGGTGAGCGGCCAATCCCAGGACATAGAGAGAGCCTGACACCCAGTCACCTAGGGGAGGGGGAGGAGTCAGATTCAGGTGTGTTTGTTCATCTGCAGGTCAGAGATGGGTGACAGTTTTGTAGGTGTTCGTGCACGTGCGTGTTCTGACCAGCGTGTGAGCGTCGTGGACGTACGACTCGTATCCTCCCTCCTGCAGCAGCTGAGATGATCGCACCTGAACAGGAACCAAACACAGGAAACTACGTGCGCGCGCACACACAGACACACACACACACACACACACACGTTTACCTTGGTTCCTCAAGCTAACTCATTAATCTCGGCGGAGTGCAGGCTCAGGTGTGTTACCTGTTGATGACGTCAGCAACTGACCGCGGCCCGGGTGGTGGGGGAGGAGGGGGGCGGGGGCTGTCTGAGAACGACAGGCTGTCGGAGAAGAAGGGGTCATCCTCCAGGTCTCTGACACACAGGAAACACATCATCAGCCAGGGACAGAAAAAGATGCACCCACCTGCCACACGTGAAGCACCTACTCGCTGTCTTCGCCGCTCTCCGCCTGCCGCTCTTCCTGTCCTGCAGCAGGTGGACTCAGGTAACTCCGACTATGCAGGAAACTCAACACCAGCACATCCAAAATGTCCCTGTGAGGCTTCTGAAGGAGCTCTTCCACTAGAGAAAGCGATGCCATGCTGATCTGTGGACACACACAGCCGTTTGCACACTTCCTGTCTCTGCCTTCCAGCTGCAGGCATAATGTTGTGTGGGTGGGCCTCTCACCTGGTCAGAGATGTGGTCGCAGTGCTGTAGCAGCAGCTGAGTGAAGGCATCGCCCTGCAGCAGGAAGCAGACGAGCTGATCCAGCAGAGCCGAGGAGCGGACGAGTCTGACGGAGGCACAGAGGACTGAGGTGGAGGCCAGCACTACCCACTCACACCTGAACACATGCAAACACACACACACACACCATCAGACAGGACCGCCACCACTTCCTGTGAGGAGGAGGACAGTGATGATGGATGATGAAAGACTCACGTGTCCAGCAGCTGAGGCTGAAGAAGCTCCACCAACCAGAGCTGATGAACACAGCGAGCCAACTTCACTGACAACACCTACACACACACACACACGCACACGCACACCCACACACACACACACACACACACACACACACACACACACACACACACACACACAGAGTGAGGGGTGAAGATCCAGTGTTAGCATTAGCTCTGTCAGCTGTAGTAGCAGCAGAGCTTGGGGTCCTGATGTCACCAGCACAATGCATTATGGGATTGTTGTTCACACGGGACCAAGTTGATAATGGACTTTACGGAGGAAAAAGCTGTTTGGTGTTAGAAAGCCATCAGAATGCCTGCTGTGCTGGACCAGTATGAGCGGCATGGGAGCTGCTTACAGGGCTGAGTCGGATCTTTGACCTTTAAGACGGTAAGCAGAGACGAGCTGAGGTCACATGACCTGGGTATCAGCTGGAAAAAGGAGAAACATCACCTCCAACAACACTTTAGATAATATGTTTGTGTGTTTGCGGTGCTGTCACACTGTTGAGTTATCGTTACCACACGTACCCGTTTACGAATCAGGACCGAATTATCAAGTTATCAAATTTAAGGTTTAAGTGCTTTTTTTTTTACCAGAGAAAAGGATTTTCAACATAGCATGTCTAAACTTTGTTTTCTTTAGAACACATTTCTGTTTGAACACAATAACAGAATTTCAGAAAAATAAAAAAATGACCAGGATCTTTAATTTATTGAGCCACATCACAAACACCTGCTGTGCAAAGATGCGCTTTAACTCTGTAACACTCAACGCTTAAATGTGACGGTTATCTTTACACACAGTATAAAAACCAGCAAAGCTCTGAGCTCCACTTAGAAAGTATTATGCCAAAAACAAACGAGATCAGTTTAGACTTGAGGAAAAAGGATTGTTCATGCTCACAAAGCGGGAGATGGATATACAAAGTGATCACAGCACTTCCAAGAGTCGAGAACTGAAGTGAGAAATATCAAGAAATTCAAAGATTGCCACACAGTACAGAACAGGCCTGGCAGAGGCACGAAGTGAGACATTTCAAAGACTGGAAAGAAAACTAGCGAGAGATGTGTCCAAAGACCCGAGAACAACAGCCAAGACTCCAGTGAATCCCTCCATCCATCTTCTTCCGCTTATCCGCGCCGTGAGGCCAGCAGCCTAAGCAGAGAAGCCCAGACCTCAGCCCACAGAACAGCATCAGCCACAAAAAGCAGAAATTCTGTCCATTAAGTTACGAACACAATCGTGACAAAGGGCAGCCACAGAAAACAAGTTAACGACTCAACTCAGGAATGGCAGTCTCAGGGAACACAGTCCCTGGAACTGCACATGAACAGACTGCGAGTTTGCAGAGCGAGAAAAACTCCATTTCTGCAGAAGAGACACCTTCAAGCCAGACTGAAGTATGATAATGACATCCTGGAGAAAGATCATGCACACTGGATGCATCCTTTGGTCAGATGAGAAGAAAGTAAAGCCCTTTGGCCTCATATTGTGCCCTATTACAGGGCAAAGTATGAGAGGCTTTTTTCTCCTCAACTATTGTGTTTGCTATTGTTTCCATCTTTTTAAATGGCAGCAACACACTTATCTCCCCACGTTTGTTTGTTGTTTGTCTTTTCTTGGATGGGTGTTCGGGAATGCAATTTCATTATATGTCTGACATATGATGACAATAAGAGTCTGTCCACAGAGATGCTGCTTATGTGGTGAGAAAGACCACCAGTGAAACATGGTGGTGGGAGTATCGTGCCGTGAGGATGCTTCAGCGCGTCTGGAACTGGGAGTCGCGTCAAGGTTGAAGGAATCACGAAGAAAGAAGGATATGTGAACATTTTGAAAGAAAACCTCTAGCAGTCAGCAGAACTGGGTGTGGGTTGTCGCTTTGTTTTCCAACACGACAATGAGCCAAAACATGCATCCCTTCTGGTCAAAAACGACCTCCAGAGGTCCAAAGTGAATCTTTCTGGCAAACCCTGACTTGAAGACCAAGGTCCATTAAGATTCACAGTTCAGTGCAGAATATGTAATATCCCTACATGTTCTGCACCGAACCGCAGCGCAACATTAAACAGCTGCTGCCACTTCGTGCTTTATAAGTGTGCGTGCAATGCTGTGAGACGGAAAAATAATAAAAAACTGAAAAAGGCACCCTAACTGAGCAGAGTGTGTTTGCAGGGTCAGAGGTGAAGATGTGTGCCTGTGTCAGAGAGGCTGAATGTGAGGCTGAAGCCTTTAGAACTGAGCTGGCTTGATGTGCAGGTGCTCACCAGGAACAGGTTCTGAGACCACCGGGGAACAACCAGAGAACCGCCCTCTGTGTTCTAATAACTCTGTTCTGCTGATCTCTCACGGCTCAGGTGTGCTTTCCTCCTCGTTACCTTTCGGCGTCTGTCTTTGTATGGAGGCGACTACCCAGAATGCACTGCGATTCCTGAAATCTATAAGCAGCTGTGTACCTGTCATGGCAATATTTACAGTACTAACAGCCGTGTGTACCTGTGGCGCCTCTCTCATCAGGTGATCCAGGAAGTCAAACCAGCAGAAGAAGTTGGTCATGTGATCCACAGACTGTGAGTTGGGATCAGCGCTGCAGCGAGAGAACTGAGAGCTGAGGGGAGAGAGACACACCTGTCAGCAGCCCTGTGGACTCGGTGTGTATCTGTGTGTGTGTGTGCTCGTACCTCCACGGTGTGTGTGGCCAGCTCTGCAGCTCTGCAGCATCCACAGCCTCCAGTGGCAGCAGGGAGTAGAGATCCCGCAGCCTCCCAGCCAGCAGCTCTCCCAGCTGGGTGTGAGCGCTCAGCAGTTCCCCTGAGGATCCGGACTGCAGCCCACAAAGCAGCAGGAGGCTCTCGTAAGCCTTCAGACACACCGAGCTCCTCTGCGGACGCGTGTTAGTGACAAGAGAACACAAAGTCATAGATTGAAGTGACCAACACACCTTAATATCTGATCACTGAGGACCTCATCCAGAGCCATCAGTCACTGCTGGTTTCCTCATGCCAGACATATTTCAGACTTAGTGTTTTACCTGACAGTGATAGTTACACACTGACAGAAAGCCCTGATTAACATGACTGTGTGTGTGTATGTGTGTTATTTCTGCCATTAGTGGATAAAAATGCATAATGAGATTTATGCATTTATGCATCTGGCGCTAGCTAAGATGCTGAAGTACAGCGACCACAAGTTACAGACATCAGCACTTGGTCTGGCCCACTGTAACCCCCGAGCACAGCGCTATAAATGATACATAAATTATATGGTTTTGCCTATTTATTCTCTTTGTATGCGATAAACCCACGGGGATGGATACTCCGGTACGATTGTCCCTAATTGTGTTCAGATCGGTTTGATGTTTGAAGGCGCAGTGACTGGAAATAAAAACTTCCCTCAGATGTTAAACCTAAAGTAACGAACCTGTTTTTAAAGGAGTAGAAATTATAGATATTTATGTAAAAATGTAGGGAGTAAAAAGGTTTTCAAAAAAATAAATACTCAAGTACAGACACCTGAAAATTCTACTTAAGTATTTGTACTTTGTTACTTCCCACCTCTGGCAGGAGCGATTAGTGTTACTCGACAGTCGACTGTGATTGGTCAGGGATCAGTGTGCTGCCAGCTGATCAGCACATCGGAAACTCGACAGCCTCTCACACATCAAAACTTTCCTCCATTCTTCTTTGTAAATTGTTCAGACAGCACCTGAATGCATCACTAATGTTCTTGGTTACTGACCTGACTCTTAGTGAGATGCAGCAGCACCCTCAGCAGACTGCTCTCTGATTGGACAGAGCTGCAGGCAGCTGACTCTGACTGGCTGCAGGGCTGCGGAGGATCCGTGCTGTGACTGGACGCCTGCATGGTGTCCGCTGATCGGTCAGAGCTTGGTGTGTCGCCTGCTGGTTGGTCTGGAAGCTGAAAACAAAGACAATGGTCATGTCATAATGGCCTTACATCATGTGACAGGACGTGGACCTCAGACCTGCTGATTACCTGTAAGACGTATCTGAGCGTGTCCGGATGCTGCTTCACTCTGGAGCAGACAACCAGTAGGAACTGAGCTTCCTCCTTCTCGGTGTGGGAACCAGGAAGTGCACAGAGGCCAATCAGCTTCTAGGGGGCGGAGCACACAGTGAAATCTTCAGGACACACAGTGGTGGACAGGAAGTGATGAAAGTTCAGACCCTGAGCTTTAATTGAAGGTTTACAACCATACACACCCACATTCACACTTACAGGCAATTTAGACTCACTAATTAGCCTAATGCCACTAAGTTCATGTCTGGACTGTGGGAGGAAACTGGAGTGACAAAAATTCATGAGCTGTTTTTATTTATCTTCGATCTGATTCCACTGTGAGCCGCCACCGAGGGTCCACGAGTTGGCTCACTATCAGCTTCAGGTCCTGAGCCACTCCACTCGTCCCTCCTCTGCCTTCATCATCCTGCTCGGCCTGTTTCATTGGGTTTTAAAATGTTCTGCTCCTCCGCCTGATGAAGGTCAGACCTTCTGATTCTTTTTTTCATGTTACACAGAGCTCCACCTGGTGGCTGAGAGGTGGCACGTTGCTTTGCTTCCTCTCGGCTGTGCTCAGCTGGAGCATCTTACCTGTCGGTGCGCTGATGACCTT
>VUQJ01045266.1:10459-21215 GCA_015108635.1 Andinoacara biseriatus | reverse complement strand
GGTGTTTTTCACCGGGAACAGTCCACCATCAACACACACACACACACACACACACACACACACACAGCGGGGAAATGTGATTGGCTGATTCTGTGGATCTGTTAACAGACAACTACAGGTTAAAGAGCCTCACCTGTTGTCTCAATATAATAATTTGTTATTGATTTCCAGTGATCAACGAACGAGTCAAACAGCTCCACTGTGGGCTCCCTCTGAGAGACAGGTGAGACAGACAGGTGAGAGGCAGCAGTGCTTTCTATAAACATCACTGACAGAAATATGGAGAAACTGATGGCGGATAATACACTGAAGCTAGAGGGATTGAAAAAAACAGTTGGCTTCGCCTGCACTGAGATTTGGGAGGTAAAGCAGAAGCGAAGAGAAAAAAGTTCCTTTGGTGCAGCAGCGAGTCAGCGACCTAGAGAACGACTCACGACACTGGAACCTGCGCCTGGAGTGGCTGAGAGCAAAGACCAGGATGTGCACACATCTGCCAGGTGGTCCTGCCAGAGTATGAAGCAAAGTTTCCAGATGTATTTGACACAGTGCATCGACTCGGCTGAATAAGGAAAGACGTCTCCAAGCCTGGAGGGATCATCACAGTTTGCCATGCAATTCTACCACGACAAAAACGATATATCAATAATTTCTGTAATTTTGTCGATAACAATAATAAACGATGTTTTGCATTATTTAAAAATGTGTTTGTAAGTCTTTACTAGCTTTTTCTTCCGCTTCATCCGGCTAGTCGGGGTCACGGGGGTGGAGTTTTTGTGTCAAACTCCACAAAAAATTCCCAGGACTCGGATTGTCTTGCAGTGAGTGAAGATGATCCTCGCCTAGGAATTAAATCTAAGGCGTTAGACTGCGAGGCTGTCGATGTCTGAATTTCTTCTCTTATGGGGTGGCTGTAGCTCAGGAGGTAGAGCAGGTCACCCACTGATCGGAAGGTCCTGGCTGCTCCAGGCTGCATGCCAATGTATCCTTGGACACTTAACCCCGAGTTGCTGTCTGACGCAAGCGTTGGAGTATGAATGTGTGTGAATGTTAGCTAATGTTAGCTTAGTTCAAATAGAAGTTACAAACGGAAGTGCTTGTATAAATGGGTGTGAATGAGGTAAATGTAAACATGTTGTATAGTCAGAGTAGAAAAGCGCTATATAAAAACTAGTCTATTTACCATTCCCCTGGCGCAGTGTGTTCAATCATTTCCAGCTTTCGGTGTGTTGTTTAGGCAGCTGTGCTAGCACAGAGTATGCACAGGCACAGCAGCCTGTACTAAAGCATGAAGTAGTGAACACGTGGAGTCGAGGCCTTTTGATTGCTGCTTTTCTACCAGTCAGTAGCGTACTCGATAACGCCAGGTCGCGCATCGTTAACACGACCTGATCGATTACTCGTTCCTGTGTCCTGATGTTTTATCTTCTTCCTAGCCTTCTATAAGGCATTTGACACTGTAGAACACAACTTCTTTTTTCAAAACGATTGAACGATTTGGATTTGGTGATTTCTTTTTGTAAAGCAGTTAGAACTCAGTAGAAGGGTAACAGCTCCATCAGACTTAAAAACTGAACCTTCCCATGATTTGAAACATCCACCAAGTCCTGCATTTCCTTATTTAATTATAAGCAAATGTTGTTGGCATGGTCATTAATTTATAAGCCTAACTTCTCTCCACCCAGACGCTTCATTTTGAACAGTCAGCATAATAAATACAAAAATAAATCATTAATTTTTAATGTGTTATTTGATAATAACATAATTGTAGTAAATGAAAGTGGAAATCTTCTAAATTATACTGGGTTTCTTCAGACATGTGGCATTTCTATTACCCCAAAATAATTTTCTGTTGTAATGAATACTGTTCCTCCTGGTATTTTAACTTTACTAAGAGGTGCTTAAAAACCTGCTTGTGTACCATCCTTTGACCCCACAGTAACATCTGTGGGGTGTATATGTTTTTCTGTCACATCCAAAAATAATAACCCCAATATTAGATCATTATTTCAAAAATACCCGTGCTGTCGTTCAATACTGGTTTGGTCTTTTTGGTGATCTGAACTGAAGCAGTGTGTGGAACCTCCCACACAGACACCCGCTGACAAAGTGAGGGAAGTGTCTTCTAAGCCTGATTCACAGATATCACCCTGCCAAGAATTATCTGTTAAAAGTTAAGATATATGTGTGAACTGGTCTCTGTCTGAACCTAAAACACCTGTTCTGGCTCTGTCACTCTACTGCTACCTTCTGATCAGAGGTTATGCATTATGAAGACTGACTTAGGATGGAATGATGTGCTGTGTGGTTTCCACAATGTTATAAATCTGATATTAATTTTAGGGAAATATCACAAAGCAAAGTTTGGTCATTCAAATCCGTCTTTTTTTTAACATTTCAAAAGGAAACTGAACAGTACATTTAAAGCGTTTCTGAAACAGTTAATAAAAAAGCTATTGTATTCCCACTGGCTAATGTTATTCTTATCTGTTCAATGTAAATTAATAACTGTTTGTATGTAGGTTATTTTTTCAATAAAGTTTATGGGTACGTTCTGATCCTGGCCCACCTGTTCTGACCCGTTCACCTGGTTTATTTGTAAAGGTGGAGTAAATGAGTTTTAATCGACTTTATTGGTATCATTGTTAGCTGAAACTGAACTGCGGTAGTTTCAGATACCACCTGAAACAGATACCTGTCTGTCCTGTGCCTACACGCCTGAGCACATTCCTCAGCCCTGGCGCAAGCGCATCTGGGCAGGTAAACACATAAACCCTGAAGTACTCTGGAGTGAACGCTAGCACCTCTTATTTTTCTTAGTTTATGGTTCAGTTATAGCTGACAGGGGTCGGGGTCAGGGGTTAGACAGGTGACACTCTGGTCACCAGTCTCTCTGACCAGCTGTTCTCGACGCTAACAGGAGCTAACAGGCTAATTAGCCGCTAACTCACCGTCTCTAGCGCCTGCAGCAACATGCTCGTGAGCTTGCTAAACGTATCCATTTTGCCGCCCAAACCGAGCGACCCCGGCCGTCCGTTAGTACCGATTAGTCCCAGTTAGTCCGGGTAGACCCGGTTTCCTGCAGCATGGTCTGCGGCTGCGCTAACAGCTGAGCGGTCCGCGTCAAGCGAAAACCTCCACGTAAACACATCCGGTCTAAACTGTCGCAATAAAACCACACCTTACGGTGACACGTTAGCTTCCGGCTGAGAGGTTTCAGAATAAGAGCTCACCCAATAAGCTCACCCAATGAGCGGGGTTTTTAATTGTGTGAGTAAATGACAAACAATACAGTAACAAAATCCCAGCGTCATTAGTTTTAGTAATAAAGTTTTATAAATATAAACGGTTTCAGATTTCAGCTGTTCAGACAGCCCAAAGCTAGGAATCTGAGTCCTTTTTGACCAGGATATGTCCTTCAATCCACATAAACAAATATTCAGGGCTGCTTTCTTGCAATTGTGCAATATTTCTAAAATTAGAAACATCCCGTCTCATGGTTATGCAGAAAAGCTAATTCATATATTTATTACTTCTCGGCTGGACTATTGTAATTCATTATTATCAGGCTGTTCTAGAAACTCCCTGAAAAGCCTTCAGCTGATCCAAAATGCTGCAGCTAGAGCAGGGACTAAAAAGAGAGAGCAGATTTATCTCATACTGGGTTTGTTTCTTTGGTTCCCTGTTAAATCAAGAATTGAATTTTAAATTCTTTCTCCTCACATACAAGGTCTTGAATATTCAGGCCCCATCTTCTCTCAAATACTTAATAGCACCGAATCACCCCAATAGAGCACTTAATTCTCAGACTGATGGCTTACTTGTGGTTCCTATAGGGTATTTAAAAGTAGAATGGGAGGCAGAGCCTTGAGCTTTCAGGCCCCTCTTCTGTGGAACCAGCTCCCAATTTACATTTGGGAGACAGACTCTACTTTAAGATTAGGCTTAAAACTTTCCTTTTTTCTGCATTTAGTTATGATCTCTGGCTCTCTTGCACGGTGTTTCTTTTGTCCTGTCTCTCTCCCCTCAGCCCCAACCAGTTGCAGCAGATGGCTGCTCCTCCCTGAGCCTGATTCTGCTGGAGGTTTCTTCCTGTTAAAAGAGAGTTTTAACTTCCCACTGTTGCCAAATGCTTGCTCATAGGGGGTTATTTTGACTGTTGGATTTTCTCTGTATTAATATAGGGTCTTTATCATACAATATAAAGTGCCTTGAGACACTTTATATTGAATTGAATTGATTAGCACGTATCTGTGACTGTGTGATGCTCCCATACACTCTGTGGATGCTAACCAAGCTAGCTAGTGCATATAATGCATGTTCAGTGAGAATATCTCAACAGCATATTTATGATTAAAATTTAATAAAACCTGAAAGAAGACAAATAATGATCTTGGTGTCAGTGAACAGTCTTAAAGGACTCTAGGAAAATATTACACACAACTTCAGACCACTTCTCCACGAACTCCCACCTTATTGTGGTGGAAAGGTTTGTGTGAGAGAGCATCTGATGGCCAGGCATTGGCCTATAGTGTTTGGCTGGTCACAGCCCAAAGATGAGACATGAGCCTGCCCTCCTGTAGGCCCACCACCCACAGGAAGTTGGTTGTAAGGGTTGGGTGCAGTGTGTGTCTGGCGGAGGCCCGAATGGACTGATCCCCAGCTATTGGGACATGGATTGTCAACTTATGAGAGGAAAGGCCTTCCTGATCTGAACCCTAATGGTGTTTTGTTATTGTTATACTACTGAGAGACTTCAACACTCATGTGGGCAACGACAGTGAGACCTGGAGGGTTGTGATTGGGAAGAATGGCCTGCCTCATCTTTTCTGTTAATGGACTTCTGTGCAAACCACAGTTTGTCCATAATGTGCCACCAGGACACCCCAGGTCAAAGGTTGATGATTGATTTTGTAATCGTATTATCAGATTTACAGCCATGTGTTCTGGAGACTCCGGTGAAGGAGCTGAGCACCACCTGGTGGTAAGTTGGATCAGGTGGCAGGGAGGATGCTGGACAGACCCGGCGCACGTAAACGTCTTGTGAGAGTGCGCTTGGAATGCATGGCAGCGGCCCCAGTCTGCAAGATTTTCCAAGTATTCCGAGGGAGGCTGAGGACACTGAGCCTGAATGGACCATGTTCCACACCTCCATTGTTGAGGCCGCTGCTCAGAGCTGTGGCTGCAAGGTGGTTAGTGCCTGTCGTAGTGGTAATCTCCGAATCAGATGGTGTTCACCGGAGGTGAAGGGAGCCATCAAGCTGAAGAAAGAGTCCTATCGGGCTTGGTTAGCCTGTGGGACTCCTGAGGGAGCTGATGGGTACCAGCAGGCCAAGCGGAATGTGGCTTGGGCAATGGTCAAAGCATAAACTTGGTTGTGGTGTAGAAGGAGTTCGGTGAGGCCATGGAAAATGAGATTTGCCATGAGTTCCTGAAAGCTCTAGATGCTGTAGAGCTTTCAGGCGTGTCAACTGTCTTGGTTGACATGCCTCTGCAACATCACGTTGAGATCTGGGGCAGTGCCCTAAATTGGCAGACTGGAGTGGTGGTCCCCATCTTTAAGAATCCTGCGGGTAGTGGGCTTACAGGAGGGCAGGCCCATGTCTCCTCTTTAGGCTGTGTCTGGCCTGGCACCAAGGGCTAATGCTTGGCCACCACATGTTCTCCCTCAAGCTCTCTTCCCAGGCCTGGCTCCAGGGTAGGGTCCCGGTAACCCTATTCTGGGCAGGCTAAACAGTTCCCTTGGTGAGTCTACCATAGGGGTCTTTGGGGTCCTCATCATGCCGGTGCTAGCCTAACCAGAGCTCTGTAGCTTGCACATCATTCTCTGTTGCTGACCCTCCAAACATCGCTGGTATTTCGTCTTCATCTTCCTTTATGTCCAAAGCTCTAACAGAGTCGTACAATATATCCATCAGCTTTAGATGGACACTAGTGAGCTAACTTCTAACTCAGCTAAACCTCAAAATCCTGCTTTTCCCGGGCACCAGGAGAACGGCCACCCTGATCATTAGATCAGCTGAAAGAATTCAGACTGATCTGAAAGTTTAGAGGCGCCTGAGTGTTTTTGAACTGAAGCAGGATTTGGACATAGAATAGAGAACAGATCTACAGTGTGAGGATTAGCTGCTTGAAGTTTTGGATTTGATGGGTCAATGTGGTAGTTTCTGGTGTTCGGGGTTGCTGCTGTTGTGTTTGAGGAATGTTTGTACACTTTGTGGTTGTTGGGCTGCTTTAAAGTGGTTGGATGTTTGCCAGGTCATTGAACGTTAGCTTGTTGACTTCGGAGCATCATAAAATGGACTGTTGGGCTTTAATGGCAAATTGCTAAAAAAAAAAAAAACCTCAGCGGTGACTCTGCGTGTTGAGATAGATGAAGTTCCAGGTGAACTAACACAGGACGACTTCATTGCTGATGATGTCCGGATCTTGAACGCCTGGGACCAGGTGAGTCTCCTTCCATTTTTGTGGTTAAAGGTGTCTGCATAAGTAGTGTCCTCGCATCCTGTGTCCTTCTGTGGGTGTTTGGATCGAAAATTTGTCTCACGAGAAGACACAGGAAGTGCCATCAGGTTAGACAGGAAGTAATGCTGGCTATCACGTGGTTCTGTATGCAGATTGTCCAACTGTGTGATTCACAACTTACACCAAATTAGTGTTTTAATACTTTTACTGAGTAACATTATGAGGCTTCACTCAGTCTGTGCACGTACAGGATGAGATGCACTTTCTAGGCTGGATCAAATGATGATCTTTTGGTTTAATTAGGATGAAATGGGATTTGTGCCAAAATGATGTGTTTCTTTGGAATCCTGAAGGACTTCTGATTTAGGTTTTGCAATTTAAAAACTGAGGTAACAAAGCCAGGGGTTTGGGGACATCCTTTTTGATCCTGAACTCAAACATCATTAATTCAGGAAAACACCAAGGCATTATCTGACCTTTTGCTCATGACGATCAGAGTCCTGAGTACAATTCTGTTTGGAACATGGTGTCCTAAACTCTAAAGTCGTTGTTGTGATTTTAGGTGATCTAAATAAATTGCTGTTGTGTGTGTTTGTGTGTGTGTGTGTGATGAGCGGTTCAGCAGGTAGACTGTATTAGTTTATTGGAGCGTCTCTTTATAAATACCAACGTGGATAAATAACGATAAGAGGAAACATAAACACAGACAGAAGCCACAGTGAGCACAGCAGAGACAGTCTGAGAGTGTGTGTGTGTGTGTGTGTGTGCGTGTGTGTCTGTGTGTTCACAAACTATTCATCACATTTTAAAGTTTGTACTGCTTTACAATAAAATCTGGTGTTTACATTAAAATCAGAAGAATTCTCTCAAACAACAAACTAGCATCTCTAACTCTGCCTCGTCCACATGAAAATATTCAAAGCTACGGAAGCCCTGAGGGGCCAGCACAATCACTTAAAGTTCTGCTTGGGTGGAGCAGGCTAACAATTTGCCTTGCTTCCAGTCTTTGTGCTAAGTTAGGCTAACAGGAATGAAGATGTTCTGGCTCGGGGTGAAGTGGCTCGGACAGAAATGTTGGACTATTCCTTTAAAATACAATCAAAAGATAAAGAGCCTAAAACGAGAAATACATTACACCAGTCCAGAGCTGTACAGGTGGAGCTGCACCAGTCCAGAGCTGTACAGGTGGAGCTGCACCAGTCCAGAGCCATACGGGTGGAGCTCCACCAGTCCAGAGCTGTACAGGTGGAGCTGCACCAGTCCAGATCCAAGTAAGTGTAGGGTTACACCAGTCCAGAGCCATGTAGGGGTGGAGCCACACCAGTCCAGAGCCATTTGGGTGGGGTTGTTCCAAGTGTTGTAAAGACATAATAAAATGTCCATTTTGGTTTGGGTTTTTTTTTTTGACTCGTAACAGGAAGTACCAAAATGTAAACAGGATATGATGTCAGATTCTGTAGCTAGTCCAAAGAGAAAAACGTGCAAAACAAAAACAGGAAATGAGGGGTAACCTAGGAAAAGGGGTGGCATTAGGTCAGAGGTTGATCTGTAGAACAGTCTATCAATTAGCCCCGGCCTCTAGTGGGCTCATGAGGCTAAGCCCCTCCTTCTCCCAGCAGTAACAGCCAATCGGAGCTCAGCAGTTGCCAGAGTTGCGGAACTCCCCATTCTCGGTTATCTGCAGCGATGACGTGTTGCTGGGGGACAGACCGTTCCTCTGTGACGTCACAGCGTAACGCTCCTTCAGTTGAGTCAGAGCCGCCATCAGACGAGTGTTTGCTGCATCAAGGCTCGCGATCCTCTTCTCCTGAGAATCAGAGAGGTGAGACAGACAGGTGAGGCAGTGAGGTCAGACCAAACCTGCAGTTCCTGTAATGTCCACATGCGCGCTTCAGTGTGTGCGCGAATGGTTCTCCCAGCTGTCCCAGGGAGGCTTGGTTTTAATTTGTTACTATTGCTTTTGTTAATGCGCTTTAAATCTGAAAATGCAGTTTTGACTCAAATATCTTATTTATTTATGGCATCCTACCAGTTTGAGCTCATTCACAACTTACAGAAAACCACCAAAGCTGCTCACCTCTGCAGCTAGTGTTAGCTTCACTGCTCTGAGAGGCTGTTATGCATTTTAATACTTCATAATGAAGCTGAAGTGGCAGACTGTAAACTAATAAGCATTTGTTTCATTCTTATTTTACCTGCATACCTGGCAGGGTTTGCTGTGATCAGGAACTGCGTGCGTAACCAAATTAGCTAGCATTAGCTGATAACTTCTCTCCAGCCTGTCATCCAAATACAATATCCAAATAACCAACATCAACGCCAAGCCTTCAAAACACAGAGCCCAGGTGAGGGAGACAGACGGGTACCTGTGCCTCTATGATCTTCTGCTTGGAGTCGACCACAGCCTGCATGTCAGAGTGATCCTTCTTTAACTCCTCCTCCACTGCCATCAACCTGCAGGTGATCAGCAGACAGGTGTTTATCAGATAGACAGAAAGGTGATCAACAGATAGACGGGTGAATATCAGACAGACAGGCAGGATCATCAGACAGAAAGGCAGACAGACAAGCATCAGGTGAAGTTTTTCGATCTTTTTATCTCTGCTGGTGCTGCAGTTCATGCTTTAACCTTTAGGTGTCTGCTGATGCGTCTTTGTTTTCCACAGAGAGTAAGCCCCAGGTTTCAGGTACTGTTTCTATGACAACACACACAAGTGTTCCCACCTGCTGATGATGCTGTTCATCTGCAGGTCTTTGTCGTCCTGCAGCCTCCTCAGCCGACTCTCGGTGTCCTCCAGGCGAGCCTGAAACACACACACACAAGGCTATTGGTCTTGCTGCATCATGTGACCATGCCTCTCTCCAGGTGAGTCACTGACCTGGTACTCCTGCAGCATGCGTTGATTCTGCTGATCCTGGACCATCAGACGAGCTTCACACTCTTCCTGTCGCAGAGCAGCAACTCGCAACTTCTCCTGCAGCAATGCAATCTCCTGCTGGTACTACACACACACACACACACACACACACACACACACACACAGTCAGAACCAGCAGGACCACTGGAACCAGCACTGACACAGAACTGTGAGGACCTTACCTTCTCCACGAGGCTGTCATCATGGCGGTCGTCCTCTGTCTCTCCATAGGAAGAGGCGGAGTTCATGTTGAGTAGCCAGGCTGCGGTCCGGTCCAGCGCACAGGGAGATGGAGCCTGGACACACAAACACACCTGAACAGGTACTGCCAGAACCCGAGATCGATTACTTCAGAGAAACCTCAGAGTCCTTTCTGACTCTTTAAACAAATATCTAGGACGCCCCTTTTCATCTGATCAATAAGTTAGGAAAATTTTGTTCAGGTGCTCTAGTGAGAGAAGTCTGACTCTGTTACCATGGTAACAGCCTGGTTACCTTGGCAGCGGGCCGCTGTTTCTCAGGACTGTCTCCTTTGGATGATGACGACATCTGTCTGAGCCGCGACTGGCCGCTGCTTGGCCAATCAGGGCTTGATGACATCATGCTGCCAGAGGCGGGGCGTGGAGGGTAGGCAGGGCCTCCCCCACTGCCACCACTGAGCATGCTGGGAGGCGTCCGGCCTCGAGGAGGTCCTGGTGGGGCTGAGGATGGTGGAGGAGGTTGATCGATTCGTCTCTGAGGACCTGAGGAGTTCTGCCGGGGTGGAGCGGAGCTACCTGATGGGTAGGATCAATGAGAGTGACATCATCAGACCTGATTCTGACTCATTTTAAGCCCTGCCCACATATCAAGCAATTTGCCTGTCATGCGTCTCTTTGTAGCTGATGGTTGGTTGCTGATACATGTTCCAGGCTGGTAACGCGCTAATGTATTTACCACTCTCATATGTCAATCAGGGGTAATCTTCACTCTAGTTGGTTATCGCTTAAATTGTTACCTGTGCAGGTACAAAAACTGTGGATCTGCCCACTTAACATCGCCAGTGGTTATTTTGCTCATTGTTACTTGAAGTTGCTAAATAACACTGGTATTCAATGGTCTCTGGTCACCGAGTCGCTGCTAGTCACTTCCTGTGTGGGTGTCACTTTACAGGTTTTCTGTCTTCATACTAAACTATGACTAACTTCAGCTCAGTCCAGCTTTATTCATACAATTCACAACAGCAGTCACTTTACAGGTGCTGTAGGGCAAAGAGCCCACAGTATTAGAAGGAAATCTGCAACAATCAGATAATCCCCTATGAGCAGCACTAAGGGACAGCGGGAAGGAAGAACTCCCATTTAACAGGAAAAGACCTACGATAGAACCAGGCGGAG
>VUQJ01045266.1:0-10439 GCA_015108635.1 Andinoacara biseriatus | reverse complement strand
GGTGAATAATTGCGAGGCTGAAATCTCAAAAATGTGTCAACAGGAGCAGAAAGTTCTGCAGGGGATCTACTAACAATGAACACATTCAGTTCATTTAATAACGACCAACAGACGCAGACCTGATAATGATAATATTGAGGAAGAGCAGCTTTTACACATTTATCTCCAGAAGCCACACAGCCATTCGATGGAGAATTAAAACATTTATGGTACTAGGACGAGCTCCTCTGTTCCTGCAGGTCCACGGACACGCTGAGCGGCAGTTTAGATGTGACGTGGAGGGGCGGGTCTGGCTGTGAAACCGTGCACTCATTGGCCGATGACATTAGATTGTTAGTCAATGAGAGTATAGATTCACACCACAGATAATCCTCCATACTGAAAAATATGACCAAGATTTACAAAATAATTTAATCCTGTATTCAAACTGAGCCCAGAAACTCAGCTGGAAACAGAATTCAGGGCTGTCGCCCTCTGCTGGCCTTCAGATAGAATGCCGATTTGAGGCTCTGTGAGGTTCTGATTCTTCCGTCCATGTTTTCTGCTGTTTATGATAAAGACGCATTCTCTGAATAACCTCGCGTTGGATGGAACCAGTGATGCACACTATGAAACATAAAGACTTTCTACCCCTGCTGACCCTTGACCCTGGTTTCTACCTGTGAGTGTCTCACTGAGGGAGAGCGCTCGTCTCGAGTACTCCTCGCCGCTGCTGCTGCTCGACATGGCAGACATCCTCTCCCCCCTTTCCCCACCTGCCAGCCCCACTGACATCTGGGTAAGAAAGGCCGGTTTGGTTGCCAAGGTGTTCCTGTCGTCAGCATTTCCCTGTGACCCCACCGAGCCGTCTGAGGGCGTGGCGTCGGTCTGCTGCTGCTGCTGAGGCTGCCGCGGTGAGGTGGTCGTCATGTGGTAGACGGGGTTCTGGAAGGACAGGGGGAGAAGCCCGGTTCTGCGCTGCCACTGACCATCGTCGAGGCCGTCGCCAGGGGAGGAGTCCTGCAGGTCCACCAGAGACAGGCTGCGGCTCTCATTGGTCAGCTCAAACCCCTCCCTCCGGCCCCCATTGGTCATTTCAAACGCTGCCTCATTCTCATTAGGTTCTGAGTAGGATGAGCTCGGTGCCGGAGAACCCTGCATGCCTGCAGGAAGTGACATCAGAGGAAGTGTCAGAGGTGACAGAGTACATGGAAAAATGTGGAACTGATTGGATAAAGAAGAGAGGTGAAAGGTCACCGGAAGCAGGCTGCAGACTCGATCCTTTAGTGACGAAAAACAAATCTTTGTTCTCAGGAGTCGGAGAGGGAAGTCTGGTGAAATCTACCAAGCTACACACACCCACACACACACGCACACACACACACATACAAAGAATAAGACAACGTAGCAAATATTTAAACGTGAAATTTGTCATGGAGCCAGTTCATCAGCCTGTCCCTGCTCAATACGAGCGCAGTATGGTCATCGTCTGCTGAAGTCATCTGTGAACGCGGGAAACAACTAACGGCTGTTCTCCGTGTCCACACATGGTGTGAAGATGAGTCCTTACAGGGCAGAGGAAAGCCCATTCTACACAAGAACGTTCGTTTTTACATTTTTGTAACACTTTCAGATGTTAAAAACAATCGTTGTTCACACGGAACCACAAGAGGTTGAAAACACTGTAGTTCCCACACAAGGCCACAAGTTGGCGATGTGTGTAAAGGAGTCACAACCATAGTGTGAATGTCCCGCCTATCCCCCTGTTTTTAAAAAGTATTGTTTTAGCTGTTTACATGGACACGGAGACGGAGAACGTCTGTTTCGCTCTACTGTGGAACCCGTTTTTAAAGTGTGCCATTTTCAGGGACTCAAACGTTGTTGTGTAAAAATCCTGAAAATGTGTCCACCTGAAAATGGGCCTAAAACTAGTGCCTACAGAGGACTGGCTCCTCCCACCGTTTCATCAGTGTTGGGTAACAGAAAAAAGCATCAGCACACCAGTTCAACATGGACACCTGTGAACAACAGCTCCAGTCTTGTTTGCTATATTTTGATCATGACAGTTTGTGTGTTCTTCATAACACAGCCTGTTTTAAACATCTCTTTGTACTCCTCTTGCTATCCCTCTGTAAAACACTTGGTTGTCTTGTGTTTGAATAGTGCTGTATAAATAAATCTGACTCGACGTTCCTGAAACAGGTGTTGCTCTTAAACTTGAGATATGGTTCAACATTAATGGGCCTTCACAGATGTGCAGATTATCCCTGCCATGTGCACTAATATCCAGAATCAGGTCTGTAATTCTTTGTAATTTTTCACTGACAAACATTTGCCTATCTTCACTTTATTTAAACATCTGTTTCAGGAAAACTCCCTAATTCCAGCAGACGAAGAACAAACAACATTGAGCTCATATTCCAGCAGCATGGCTCCGCTGGAAAAGAGTCAGGCTGCTCTGGGGCTTCATGAAACCAAAAATATCACAAAGGAGCAGCTGGAATGTGCATCAACAAAAAAAAGGTAACATCTGACTTCAAACTGCAGCAGCTGGTCTGAGCGTTAAAGAGGAGCTGATTGGGAAACAAGCTCAGTGGGAAACAAGCTATTGCAAGAACTTCATCAGTTTCGACACTTGATTCATTGTCCGTATGTTATTTTAATTAAAGACGTGCCAGTGACTGCACTCTGACACCACAGCACAGCTTTTTCAGAGGTCTGTTAGATTTCTCCGAGTGACTCATGCGCTCTAAACATCAATGTTTAAAAACCTGGAAACCACTAAGTAACAGAACAAGAAGATCTGACAAGCCAGACTAAACACCTGAGACATAGCACTTTAAAGAAACTGCTCATGTAAAATCACCCAACAAAGACACAGAAACTGATTAGGAACGTGTAAATAATCACAAAAAAACATGTGAGTACCAAATTCAAATACTAGTCTTCTGTGTTCATTACTGGGGGGCGCTGCGAGCTTAGGAACAGGTGTTAAATCCTGCCTCCAATCAGCTGTGATTGGTTCCACAGAAGCAGAACATCATTTGGATGCACGGGATACTAACCCTCCGTCCAGTCCCATCCCCCCCTGCAGGCCAACAGAGGGATTGCAAGTCGCAAGAGGTGGGGAAAGGGGTGGAGACAGAGGGGGTGGGGACAGAGGGGGTGGAGACACCACACGTTGAGGCTCTGGGGAAGAAACAGACACGCCTCCAGCACTGGCCACACCCCCTGGGTTAGCAAGCGCCCCGGACACATCTCTGAGGATCCGAGGAAGAGGGCCGAGCTTTGACAGACACAACTGGAGACAGAAAAGTACAGAGAGAGAGAGAGACAGGTTATGGTGCTACCTGGGCAATCAGGTGAGTCACCTGCTGGAAAAGGTGAGTTACCTGGTCAAGCTCAGTCAGCAGAGTGTGCAGGCTGGACAGCTCTCGGCCTAGGTCAATGTATCCATCAAAGCCGGCTGTGTGGTTCAGTCCGTCGGGGTTCGAGATCTCCTGCAGGAAGCGCTGCATGCTGCTCCACTGCCGCTCCACAAAGTCATTCATGAACAGCATGTACTCCTCTTTAGTGCCAAACCTGCACAACAGATCAGCAGGTCAGCATGCACACAGGTGGCAGGTAACAATACAAATGTAAAGGTACAGAGGCTTCAAAGTAAAAACCCTCCACCACTTCAGAGCAAGCACACTTTCAGAATGAAAGCCCTATGTCCCTACAGAATAAAAGTCATGCACTCCTTTAGAATAAGTCATCCACTCCTTTCAAAATAAAAGTCCTGCACCCCTTTCAGAATAAAGCCCTATAATGCCTAAGAATAAAAGTGCACTCCTTCAGAATAAAAGCCCCCCACCTTTCCAAATAAAAGCACTCTGTTCCTTAAAATTAAAGACCTGTAATCCTTTCAAAAGAAAAGCCTTAGCATACTTGCTGAAGTTGGCGAGGGTCTGGATCACTTTGGCGATCAGTGTCAGGGTTCTCGCCGTGCGTTCATCAGGGTATTCCTGCATCAGGTCGAATAGTGACGGTGACATCACGGCGGGACACAGGAAGCGTAAGAACAATGAGGCGCTGATGAGGCGCTCGCTGATGTCTGGTCGTCCCCGGTTACCGCACTCCTGCCGCCATGATGCAAACACCTCCTTCAGCTCCCGGGGGAAGACCCTGAGTGAAGACGGACAAACACCGAGCGTCAGCGCATGCTGGCTGGGATAAACGTGTCAGCATGTGCCAGTGATCACCTGTGCGTACCTGTATGAGTCGAGAATCTTGCAGAATGCTAGCTCACAGCACATCCTCAGGTTGGCCTGATGCTCCGCGAGGTCAGAGGTCGCACAGCGAGATGGGTCCACCTCACAGTTCTCATCAGACTCGTACAGGGCTTTGATGAACTCACCTGGATGCACACGCACACACACACACAGCTGTGATGACCTCACCTGATCAACAATAGTCACAGGAAACACACAGATCTGTGTGTGTGTGTGTGTGTGTGTGCGTGTGTGTGTGTGTACCGAGTGCATCCTGCAGGTATTTCTGTCCAATCAGCTTTAGGTATTCCTCAATGCTTTTAGTCGCCAATGTGTTCTCTCTGAAGATCAGCTGGTCATTGTCACGGCAACGGTCCACTTCTGACATCATCAGGTCTGTCAGGAAGTCCTGCAGAGAGGGGTCAAAGGTCACTGGGCTGAAGGAGGAAAGAGTGATGGTGATGGGATCAGTTGTAGTGGGAGGAGCCAGAGCTCAGGTATAGTGGGAGGGGTTACCTTGGCCTTGCCCGTGCTGTGCAGGATGTGCACAAGTGCAGCAGCAAGCTCCTCCTTGGCTCTCAGACTGATGGAGGCCTCCAGGGTGGAGCACAGCAGCAGGTAGTTGGAGCTGATGTACTCCGCAAACTCTTTGTACTGTTCCATCGGCAGGATGACAATACTCTGGTAGCGAGCTTTGACCCGCACCGTGGGCACCGATGACTTAGCTGAAACCAGGTGAGACAGGTTAAGTGGGTGACACAGGTGGAGACGTCTAACCTCAGTGCAGAAACCTGAGCTGATCTATATACCTCGGATCGTACTGGGGGTGCTCAGTGTGTACCACTTCTCCACCAGCTGTCTGCCAGTTACTGTGGCAACGGGGATGTTGACTAAACCGACGTAACTGCTTTTGTCCTTCTTCCTCTTCCGGTCGGTGTCCTTGTACAGGTGCAGCGTGATGGAGGTAACAGGTGGGAGGCTGCTGAAATCGAAGCGCTCACCCCAGAAGATGTTGTCAGTTTTCAGCTTACAAGATGTCCGAGCGTAGAGGCTGTCGTCGAGACACAGCTCACAGAAGTACCTGCAGCACAAGTACTGCAATTACTATCTGCAGCGCAAGTACTGCGATTATTGCCTGTAGCAAAAGTACTGGGATTACTATCTGCAGCGCAAGTACTGGGATTACTACTTGCAGCAAAAGTACTGTGATTACCATCCGCAGCGCAAGTACTGCAATTACTGCCTGCAGTACAAGTACTGCAATTACTACCTGCAGTACAAGTACTGCGATTATTGCCTGTAGCACAAGAACTGCGATTACTATCCGCAGCACAAGTACTGCAATTACTGCCTACAGTACAAGTACTGCGATTACTACCTGCAGTACAAGTACTGTGAGTACTGCCTACAGCACAAGTACCATGCCTGAAGCACAAGTACTGCAGTTACTACCTGCAGTAGAAGTACTCTGATTACCTGCAGTAGAAGTACTCTGATTACTACCTGCAGTGCATGTTCTAGGATTACCGCTTGCACTGTAATTTGTACTCTGCAGCTCATAGACATCCCTGCAGTACACATGTTACTGCAGTATCTGTAGCAGGTGGTGCTGGTGCAGGTACTGCAGTACGTCAGTACCTGTAGTGATTGGTGCTGGTGCTGCACCTCCTACCGTTTCTTGGCCGGCAGGTCTTTGGCCTCCACCACCCACACCGTCAGCACGTTCTCCAGCCGCCGGCTGTTGTCCTTGTTGGGGTGAACGGCGCGTCGCAGGTTCTCCATCCATTTGTCTCTTTCTGCTGCTGAGCGACACGAGAAACACTTGGTACCCGTTGAGGTTGTTACCTAGGAGACAGGTGGCCACAGGGACACAAGAGGGCACCTGTGTCAGGTCAGAGAAAGACTCATGACATCCACCCATCCCAGCCCCAGACCCCGCCCCTCTGTCTGCGAGAGAAGCTTTGGATGGTTTTTGTGCCCTGATTACCAAACTGTGTTTCTCAGAAAGAAAAGAGTCCTGATGGTGCAGACCTCAGCTGGGAAGTTCAAATGGAAACACTGTAACATTAAACTGAATGTATGAGGCTTAAAATGTTTCTTTTATCATGTGGATAAAACAAAACCAACCCCAGCCTTAGGATGGAGGGTAACCTTTTCAGATTCAGCAGGTGGCCAGTGATGTGAATTTTTACCTGTTTGAGGTATTCGAAGGTGAACTGTAAGTAAACATGTCTGCAAGAGACTTGATTGAGAGGCAACTTTTCCTGAAACTCTGTTTATCATGTGAAATGCAGCCAAACCTGAGAGGTTCACAGGTGACCTGAGGGCTAAACAAAGTTCAACAAGCCCGGCTTTCTCTGTGTTAGCTGGCTTAACCAGTCCTAGAACTCCAGTCAGAGCTAATGTGCGTCACCACGGTGCTTATCAACTTTGGCTCTCTGCTTCAGAATCTGAGCTTGCTCACATAGAAAGGGCTGTTTTAAAGGTCATGTGACTCTTCTTCTGCACAAAATGATCCCTTTTAGCGTGCTATTGATGATAAAATAGTGATTAAAATCTATGAAGAACATAAGAATCTGAGAGATGTATGCTGCAGCAAATCATTAATCTGATGATTTCTGGCACAGAGCACCAAAACAACAATCTGAACTGCAGCAAATGATTTTGTGGTTAAGTCGCTCTCCGCTCTGCTTATTTCTACGGTGACTGAGACTTTAAACACAGGAAAGCTTCCTGTCCCACAGCCTGATGAAGGAGACGTGGAAATCAGAGATCACAGTGAGATGACTGACGCTCTTGGGTTGTGCTCTGTTACACCCCTCTGATGGATATTAAGAGGTGAAAGGCCTCGCCCTTGTCCCACCAACAAAGACTCATCATCTTTACTGTTTACAGCTGACAGCTCTGCTCTGCCCTCTTGTGGAATTGTGAGGTAATGCAGGTCAAACACAGCGGTATGTGAATGATCGTGTTAAAGGGGACGTATCATGCAAAATCCACTTTTTTAGCCCTTAAATACATTTTTTTGTGTACTTTGAGTGTCTAGGAGTGCAGAAAATTAAAATTTATTCTCTCCGGGTGCTGCGTAGATATCTTTATATTCTTTTTGGATCATAATTTTCAGTCTGTTCAGTTTTCTCTATTCCCTGTTACGTTTTGGTGTCTATTACATCATAGTATTTGCTGTGGAACTGCTAAAAAAAAGGTCATGGATTTCCGGATAACAATTTTGTGAATCCGTCAATTTTTTTCCTCGCAGCGATTTTGTAGTCCAAATTCAGTTATGCCGAAGCTGCAAGTAGACAAGTCAAAATGTTTGGTTGTTGGGTGTATTTACTCACACGATTCCTTACATCGAGTTTCTCTGCCAGCAGATAATCGTATCACTGCTATCAAACTACAAAAATGGCAGTGGAGTGGAACGCTCTGCGACCTGGAGGGGGGCGGGGCGTGAAATGTCTCATTCACATGAAGAGACCGCACCAGAACGAGTTGCTCTAAGACGGGCCTCACAACAGGGGTAAACGAGGGGTCTGTGGAGCTACGATAATGAGGAATTCAGACCGAAGCACTGCAGCTCTACTTTATATAGACCACAAGGGAATGATTTACATATGAAAAGGAAGGATTCAAAAGCATGATACGTGCCCTTTAAAGTTGGGACACCTCCGGCTTTGGGAGTGCTGTGAGTGTGCAGTTTGTGCGTTCTTTGAGTTCTTCATGTCACCTCGAAGCAGTAGTCCTGTCCCAGCAGGGATGAGTGAACCGGTTTGATGATCACTGATTGGTCCATCCTGAGCTCAAGAGACGACACACAGCCAGTGCTTAGCAACGACTCCTGGCTACCACAACGCAGCCGCCGCATCACACACCTGAAAAAAAACACACACACACACACACATACAGTGATTACCAACAGGACTTTAGAGTTTGTAAGTGAAAAACCAGAGGCCGGTAACTCTGCCCGAAGGAGTCGGCAGGTCCAAACCAGGACTGTGCCAGCGAGAACGCACTGACCCAAAGAGAGAAGTCTGTAACGTCTCCTAACCACATCACAAAAACAAACACGAGATCTTACAACAGAAACCAAGTGATGTAAGGGGGTGTGACCTGGTTCACCAGCAGCTGCTGAGCCTGAAGATATTCAGTGAGTCCACCAAGCAAGGCAGATAATATCCACCAATCAGGTGCATGGTCATGTGATTTAAAGCCAATCATTGTTCTACCCCCATGTTAATAAATAATTCAAAATAAAAAGTACAATGAAAGGAGCAAACACACTTTGGAAATGACCTGAAAACTAAAGTCAAAAAAATAAAAACTAAAGAAAAATGGTAACATATGAAGAGTGAAGTCTTCGGCTCTCTGGCTGAAGCTCAGGATTTTGAGGAGAAGATCAGAAGTAAACTGAGCAGAGACCCTCTGATTGGTTCAGTGCGAGCTGATCCGTTTCACATGTTTCAGGATATTTAAGCTGCCGTACAAACAAAACTCAAATTTTGTAAAAATAAAAAGAGTCTCTGAAGTATTTGAGTTTAATATGGCCGAAGAAATTATGAACCTGTGATGGAATCAAACCAATCAGCTCATTGACGGATGTTTCAGTTTCCTCCGGCTCTAGAAATGCGAAGGCTCGGCTTCATTCTTCCTGTTGATGGCGGGGGTTCAGATACTTCCTGTTACATTACTGCCTGCACAGCAGAGGTCTGTGATGTTTGATGATGTTCCTCATTGGGCACACATGGAGAAACATCACATCTGAAAGTGCTTCTGAACTGAAACTACTTGCTGTCTCCCCTCACTGGGTACTTCCATGTGTTGTCCAGACGAAGGTGGCATTTTAGGGAGGAGGGGGCCTTAAAGCAACAGGACCTAAAACAGCCTGTTTGAGTATGGACTGAGGAACTGACAGAAATGAGGAATATTCTGAGCTGTGAATTCTGCAGAGCTGCCCTCATAGAGTCCAAGAATAAAAACAAAGCGCGAGATGATCAGAGGGGCTCTGGTTGGTGAGTGGGGTCTAGTCTGGGAAAGATCCTGCTGGCCTATCAGGAGCTACGTTGGTATCTGGGTTCAGAAGTGATGCTCCTTCAGCCTCTAAGGCCACATCTGGTTTGGAAAAGGTTTATTACTAAAGAGAAGTCATGGAGCGAGCAGCCCATGAAGGATTTTCTCTTCTGTCCGGCTCAGCCCTTTAACTGCTGCCTCTGCACCTTCCCACTGCACAAAGGCCTCCTTTTATTACATAACTCACTTCCTCATGGAGCAGTTAATGAGCACAAGTCTCACAAACCCACATCTACACCCTCTGAATACCTGCTCACCAACATCCACTCAGCAGCTGGAGGCCAAACACCAACACAGAAGAACCAGTTGTTAAGCAGAAAGAGAAGGAGGAGGTCACCACACGCAGAACTGATTAACCTAATGCAGGTTAACGATGACAGAATCAACAGCTGCTCGAACGAAAGCTTCTGCTCTGCTTCCCCACAAACTGCAAAGCACCAGACGTACGTCATTTATTTATTTATCATTGCTGCAAATGTCTCACAGTTCATCGAGGGGCTGCAGAGTCACTGCGAAAGCACAGTCAGAGTCTAATTACTGAGATAATTTCAGATGTAAACATGCAGAGCAGCAAGACAAAGAGAAGCCTGAAAAACAACCGGCAGCTAATGTGAGAACTGATCAGACGCCTCTCACTGCAAAGGGTCCAAAGACGTCACAGACTCTCAAAGACTTCATTGAGAAAAAGTGTTGGTCTCTTTCTTCACAGAACATTTAACCGTTCACCCACTCTGATGAGACATCGGAGCAGTTTTTGGGAATCAGTGCAAACAGCAACCTCCGAGGCTGAAACGTGAAGCTCCAAAAGCTGCAGTTCCTCTGCAGTCCAGCAGAGGCGCCACAGTGAGTTAGTCCCCATGTTAGAACTGTCCAACAGAAATAAACATGTTTACAGCCTGATACAGAAACTGCTTTGGTCTTTGTAGCTAATTTCCCCATCATTTTGGAGGAAAATGTGTTTATGACTCACGTGTTTAAAGTTTGCAATATTAGGGGTGTGGCCCTTCTGACTGACAGGTGGATGGCGACACAGGCGGCTGTAGCTGCTAGCTGTCTGCTAGGCTTCACCACAGCTAACTGGAGAGCCTGAACTGGACCTCTGGACCGTGTTTGTGCTGTTGGAGCCTTTTGGAGCATTTT